>JAKELI010000194.1:0-81193 GCA_021525025.1 Lactarius hengduanensis | reverse complement strand
GTCATTCCTAGTAGACTTGTCTTGTAGCCTTTCTTGTTTTTCGATGTCAACCCCTGCCAGTGGCACGTCATACCTACTACAGCAACTTTCGTCTCCCTTGCCATTTCACGTTTTTCTCCCTTGTTCCTCTCAAACTGGTAGCACTCTGGTAGCTAGTTATTGATTCACCCATGGCCGGACATATTCACCCAGGTACAAGAGCCCCGAGAATTTTTTCAACACGTGACCTATACAATACCATATAGAAAGGTGATCCTGAAGCGTTAACGCGCGCGCTCGAATACCACATATTTTCGTCGTCTTAATACACTCGCGCTCACAACTGCACCATTACTGGGCTTTGAGAGGAGTATACTTGCACCCCTTTAAGCAAAATAACTATCAATCCGGGAGTTGCGAGCAGGTGCAAATATCATACCGGTTTTGGAGGTCCCTCACTGGGATCAGAGTCTGTCCGTGAAAAGTCCGATGTGGCCGAATGGTGTACAGTAGTGACAGAGACACCAGTTTGTCTGGATTTATACTCGCGGGCCTCACTCCGTTGCTCAATTCGGATTGAAGACAGGTTGAACGACGTTTCGACGGATGTCCGCCCACGGATGTAGTCCCGACTATTCAGCCTGGAAGGGGGGAGACGATAGACGTTAGACCCGTGATAACACACCGAATGGACCCCTCACAGGGCAAACATAGAGTTTATACCGCCTATGGGACAATGTCAGTTGACCACCTCTACCTCTGAGGTCGTTGTAAGCGTACATTGACACATCACCCAACATAATGCCAGCCAAATCATAGAAAAGGGTGAAACTACGAGCTGATAATAATTCATAAAATAAGAAAATCTCAAAAGGGAAAGATTGAGACCGAAATTCCTTACGCTGATGATCGCGGCGGTACCAAGGAGGCTGCTTATATTAGTCTGGGGTCATTGATAAACGTAGACGAGGGACTCACCTTGTCACCAAACCCGTATTGATACTGTAAGCCATCAATGTCAGGACTATGGAATCAGTTCTGTGCATAAACGTCAGCCAGGTCTACGGCATAAGCGTCAAAAGGACGAGCTTGCTTTGCGAATCCGGTTCTTTTGCGGTAGAGAGACCAGCACATTGACGCAGCGATTACCAGCTCCGACGCCGCGACTGCGCCAACTCCTACGCACGGAGCCCACTATTGAGTGTTAGCGTGGGCGAAGGTGGTTTAAGTCGAAACATACTAGTGCGGGACTATACCTGGAGAATCGCTTTATAGCGAAACTAAGGATGCTTTCAATTTATTTGATACGCCCAAGGAGGAAACTATACCCACTTTTTTGCTACTGACACTAGCACGCGAAGTTTGCAACTGATTCACGGACAAAACAGTGACCAGAAAGTGGGAAACTCACGCATTCCGAAGGCTACAAAGACGAGAAGGGAGACAATTATGGATGTACCTCCCAGGGGATAACAAGAACACTCACATAAAGAATGGCGACTAATGCCACCTGCGAAACCACATTCAGAGGGTGCTTCTGTAAGTGTACATAACGGTACTCACGATGAGGATCGGGCAGATAATGCTCTGGCTCACTGGTGGAAACCAAATTGTGGCCTAGAAGTGCAGTAAACGACAAACAACTCACTTAAGTAAACTCGTCTTTGCGTAAAAGCTTCGCCTCATTAGATATATAAACAAGTGAGAGGCAGTGTACGAACAACGAACATCTGCAAGGCAGAACCGGTGACGGCCTACAGTAATCATTAGTAAGTACATGGTAGATTACCGTGTGCATAACGTACTCCAATTGCGATCTGAACCTACATGCGGACATGGTGTAAGGTTTTATGGTTTATGGCGATAATGTATCCCAGTGTTTACGCTACGCTCAAGGCCCTGGAGAATAGATCAGAAAACGGCCTAGCCGCCCCAAAGTGGGTTGACTCACCACGAATGTGGTCCCGACTTTCGCATCGCCAAAATCAGGACCAGATACCACTATAATGAATATATGGAGGACAGTGTGCGTGTTACTGTCTCACCAGTAGACCATATAAGAGCATAAATTATGCCTATGGTATCCAGAACTCTAATGAAATATTGCAACTTGACAAGCCGGGACGTGAGCAACAAGGCCTGAAATACGCACCACTATGAATATGATGAAGAGCTTGAGTGCCTTTGGGTCTCTCGTCCGATAATTCCTGGGACAGTTTGTTGCGTCAGGAGACAAGGACCAAGACAAGGACTAAATACCAGAAGTATATCCATCTACGAAAGAGTAAATTTGCCAACTCGAAGTCAGCGCGGAATGGGAAAACACGTTCACTCGAACTCACGTCTGTAAAATTGTCAAACCGTAGAGCCTACAAGTTTAATAGCTCAAGAGAGGTGCCAGTAAGGAAAGAGCCCACTGGCACTCACGTAGTACTGATAAGCAGCCCGATGAAAGCCATTCCCAAGGAATTGCGGATGTCAGCAACAGCAGAGCCAGGCATGTTTGTACAATCAAGGTAGGTCGTGTTGCCGGTGGGGTATATAAGCTCCCACCTCCCGGAATAGTTTGATCGCAGCTAGGCAGAGAGGGTTGAAAAATAAAGGAGGGGAAGGCACCGCGGAAACGATGGAATCGAAAACATGGCACGATTTGAAATGTGCGGCAATCACATAGGTACAGTACTTGGACGAAGTAGGAGAAACCCGCGCGTACTGAACTGTAATTTACACACGAATGTGATCAGATGGTGGATGGAAGATGGGTGCCGAGTTCGAGTTGGCGGGTTCAGATCAGATTTTCCGGCTCAATGAGTGCTCGATGGCAAGGGCTGATCAGGGACAACTGAATCCAGGGTTGTCCGGAGCTGGCCCGCAAGGGTCCATAAAAATTCTTAAGTTAGACTAAATCGTAATCAGGCTCGGGGTCATCGGTGGCCTCGACAGCAGGTAGGGCGGGGTTGTGCTTTTTTATGCATTCCTAGTCAAAGTACAGAGCTATGCGCCAAATTCTCAGTAATAGTTGGTATAGGAAATGGAAATTCAGCGCATACTATACTTCATGTCTGCGTCCTGGTCTTCATCTCCCAGAAATAGTCGAGAAATAGGCAATCCAACTTCAGAATCCGTGATTCTCGTTCCTATTTGGAGGCAACCCAATGCTCAACAGTTCTGGACCTTTAGTCAGAACACACTCCTTCGTTTGGAGGGTCTACAAGACATGCCAAGTACCTTGGCCCTCAATTTGATATCGTCTGTGAATATATCTGATACGCTATCTGCCACCCGTTTTTGGACTGGTATTGTCTGACCTTTGGGTTCCGCCCAACTCTGACTGAAACACATAAAAAATGCAGAAGAATGCAGTGGATCGCCGAGAATGGACAGGGGAACCACCAACAGAATGAAGCACGGGTGCGTATCGAAAGCGCGGAAAGCGCACAGGGAGTGCGACGTGCATGGCGTGCGCGCTGTGCGAGTCTGTTTGTTGAAAACTTATAAATGTACGGTTTCACAGGCAAGGGCCGGGAAGGGGTAGGAGTATCAGCTTGGTGGCTTAGAAATGGCGGGGGCGAGAGTGGGCCCGAAGGCACCAACAGCACGAACGATCAATCGATCATGGTGTAGCGATCCTGTGTCTCTCTGAGAGGCTGGAGTCGAGGGCACATGATGCCGTTGCTTGGCCTCTGGAAATGGGGGTCGCGCCACAAGGTAGATGGGCGTGGCGACGCGAACGCCGAGAGTGGCAAGGTGCGGGCGATAGTGTTGGTGGGTTTGCTGTTTCAGGGGAGTGTGAGGGTCGGGAAGAAATGAGCGATCTTCCATATTCTTGGTTCTTTCGCCATGAGTAGACGGCGAATTTGTACGTTTGGCGTAAACGCTGGCAAGCCCGTCGAGGCGAAATGTCTTTCACGTTGTACTTCTTTAGTTAGCCCTCGATCGACGTGCTATGAAAGTAGATTGCCTGTAGCCCAAATCATTGTGCGAATGGGTGTTTGACCCTCTTGTGTGTGATTGTCTCACTCGTGGTTGTTTCACCTCTGCAAATGTACCCCATATCTGCAAATTCCGAAAGATCTTATCATAGTAGATCAGTACTTTCCTGGCACCAAAATAAATACACTACGTTCTCTGGCATGTATAGATGTAAGATCACAATATAAGGATCAGAGCAAGACTATAGTCATGAAAAATCGTCAAAGGTGATGGGTCTAGAAAGTGTGTCCACACTAGATATCAGAGATCCCGACATTCCTACTGGAATTTGCAAGGGAATTTGCCTCACTTTCACCTTGCTTGCCAAGGTCATATGGCAGGTCGATATTCCGCGTGGATTGTAAACAAAGACACACTGAATCTCGTTACATAACTCTTGACCCATTTGTGGTAAATTCCCCTCCCCCACACACAAAATCGGGACAAGGTCACAGTCGACGAAGTCGATACCTAGTTGTTTATCACCGTTTGGAATCAATAAACGGAGGCGATCGAGTTGGAGATGAAACGCCGCCCATTCCTCCGCGGCTCCGCCTGCCAAAACCTGCTGCACTCCTGCCGCCGCGTGACAATGCGTGACCAAAATTTGCAGAGGTAGGTCCCATCGCTCCAAGTTGGACGGATTCAGAACAAATGAACAAAAATATAGTTTGGGTGGCGGATACATGTGTCTATTACTATGTACAGTGACCACGATATGTTGTTGGAGCTACAAAAAATATTTGTGCTTTTTTTTGCAGAGGTGTGGTAACGTTTTGATTGATGTGTGCCAGAACGATTCTAGATCAGAGTAAACCAAGATGACATCGTTTCGGCCACTTCAAAAGGCGATCCTATCCAAAGAACAACTCGAAGCGTTCCAGACTTCCAGCACATATGCCTCGATAACATCCTACGTCGAGGCGCTCAACAACGCAGTCGTCGGCGTCAAGCTGACCGACGAATGCGCGGCATCGCAGGTACGCCGACTCGCCTATGCCATTCATTTCGCTGAATATATACGAAACTTGCTAACCAGACCCATTAGAGAATCACAGCTCTGCTGGAAGTGCTGGATCGCGTAGAAGCGCTGGCAAGAGAGACGCCGCCTGTAGATAACGCCACGTCGAGGTTCGGGAATCCCGCATTCAAGACGTTCTATGACAAGGTGCAGCAGGTGCGTGAGGGCAGGCCGCCTTCTCTGTGTTTCGTGCTGATGGTGCGTGGCCAAAGACCGCCCCGCAGCTGCACGAGTCGCTTCCTGCCTTTCCCTCCGAGGCCATCCCCGAAGTGTCGGGGTATTTCGTCGAGTCGTGGGGGAACCGGACGCGCGTCGACTATGGGAGTGGAATGGAGCTCAATTTCCTTTGCTGGCTGTGTGTGTCCTTTTTTTCGCTCCTTATTTCTCTTACGTCTTGATGTGTTGCGCGTAGACTCTGTCTCGAGCGGTTGGGGGTTGTGCATGAGAGCGATCACGTAGCGTTGGTGATCAGGGTGTTTTGGAGGTTAACTTCCTCCCTTCTGGTCCCGGCGTTCTCGGACACTGAATTTTTAAACATAGATACGTCCAGGTGATGCGCACTCTGCAGTCTACGTATTGGCTCGAGCCTGCCGGTTCGCACGGTGTATGGGGTTTGGACGATTACCATTTCCTGCCGTTTTTGTTTGGGTCGGCGCAACTGCGAGGTGCGTATTAATAGCACCTAGCCTAAAATTAGGTCTCTGATGCGTTCTCTTTAGACCACAAGCACCTGAGGCCAAAATCGATCCACGACAACGAAGTCGTCGAAGAATTCTCTAAGGATTACATTTACTTTGCGTGTATACGATTTATCAACTCGGTAACGTATTCAACCTACGGTTTTAACTGCGGCTTATATGCGCTTAGGTTAAGACCGCATCGTTGCGGTGGCACTCACCGATGCTGGATGATATTTCGGCGGTACGCCTGTTCTATTGTGACTGTCGGAAATGTGGCCGAATTAGGAAACCTCTCAGGTAAAGACGTGGGACAAAGTCAACCAAGGGATGATAAAGATGTATCACGCAGAGGTGTTGGGGAAATTGCCCGTGATCCAACACTTCCTCTTTGGATCGATTCTGCCTTACGAAGGGCCGGTCGTGCCGATTCCTGCCGATCACCAGGATGATGGGCACGGACACTCACATGGTGATGCATCAGACGCGCACGCTGGTTGGCATGATCCCTGCGGCATTCCTGTTCCGTCGGCTTTTGCAGCCGCGGCCGAGGAACAGAAGCGCGGAGGAACAAGACTTGGAGGACGTGGGATTCGACCAGTTCCTTTTGACTAGCTTATGTCTTGCCAGTGAAGTTTGTATGTAGTATTGTGCAAAATAGGACAGTAAACGATACTTGTGATGGTACGACAATTGAGAGTAAACCGAGATCGAAAGTCACGTCGGGAGTTGCCGTTGCAGCTTCGTTTTTGCCTTGCTCCGTCGATTTCTGTCACCATCTTCCTTCCGCCTTCCACGGCATCAACGACGAAGGGCTCAGCCAACACTGGCAACAGTGGCCAAGCCTTTCCCCTTGACATCTTACCTTAGCTCAAGTCGTTTTTACACTTCATAATCCCCCCCGCCTGCCATGAAGAGGCAGTCAACTATCCACCACCAGCGGCTCGAAGCTGTGAACGACCTCGTCACCCTCTCCCCTCTCTCGGACGACACAATTGTCTCGTGTATTCGTGAAAGATTTCTCTCCGACACCGTCTACACTGGCATTAGCAAATCCGCACTCGTCGCTGTGAACCCACATAAATTCGTGCCCAGCAACGCCGACTCTGTCCTTCACAAGTATGCCGCCGAGTATCGTAGCACGTCTGAAGACAAGGAGCCCCTCCCCCCGCATATATTCCAGCTTGCCAACAATGCGTATTACCACATGCGGCGAACGACCCAAGACCAGACCATTATTCTCAAGTGAGTCCCCCGTCCACTTCTAGCGAGACCCAACTTTAATGTGATGTCTGACAGCGGCGAGACGGGAAGCGGAAAGTCTGAGAACCGCAGGCTTGCCATCAAAACGCTGTTGGAATTAAGCGTCAGCAATCCCGGCAAAAAAGGTTCTAAGCTCGCGCACCAGGTCCCTGCTGCCGAGTTCGTGCTCGAATCTTTCGGGAATGCCCGCACGCTCTTCAACGCGAATGCGTCACGTTTTGGGAAATACACAGAACTCCAGTTCACGGAGCGCGGACGCTTATGCGGTATCAAGACCCTCGACTATTATCTCGAGCGCAACCGCGTTGCAGGTGCTCCTTCCGGCGAGCGAAATTTTCACATCTTCTATTACCTTTTCGCTGGCGCATCAGCGGAGGAGCGTCAGCACATGCAACTCATAGACAAGACCACGTTCCGGTATCTTGGCCAGCGTGGGATACCCGGCCGGCAAAACATGCGCGATGACGACGCCCAACGTTTTGAACAGCTCAAAGCGGCTCTCAAGAACGTCGGGTTCTCCAAGCGTCACGTCGCGCAGACTTGCCAGTTGATCGCAGCCATCCTCCATCTTGGCAACCTCGAATTTGCGATTGATCGTGGTCGTGATGTCGATGCCGCCGTTGTTCGCAACCAGGATACCTTGGCCCTGGTCGCCGACTTCCTAGGTGTCACCCCTTCGGCTCTGGAGACGGCACTCTCATACAAGACCAAACTTGTCAAGAAAGAGCTCTGTACGGTCTTCCTCGACCCGGATGGTGCGGCTGACAACCGCGACGATCTGGCCAAGACGCTCTATTCTCTACTCTTTTCATGGCTTAACGAGCACGTCAACGAACGCCTCTGTCGCGACGATTTTGTGACCTTTATCGGCCTTTTCGATCTTCCTGGATCACAGAACCTCACTTCTCGCCCCAACTCTCTTGACCAGTTCTGCATCAATTTTGCCAACGAACGCCTCCAAAACTTTATTCAAAGGAAGCTCTTCGAGAGCCACGTCGCGGAGTACAACAGCGAGGGGATCGCTCGCTACGTGCCACAAGTACCCTATTTCGATAATTCGGAATGTCTGCGACTCCTGCAGAACCAACCCGGTGGTCTCCTCCACATAATGGATGACCAAGCACGACGCGCGCCGAAAAAGACAGATCACACCATGGTCGAAGCGTTTGCCAAACGCTGGGCTAATCACTCGTCCTTCAAGGTTGGCTCGGTGGACCGTTCGGGCTTCCCTACTTTCACGGTCAACCACTTCAACGGACCTGTCACCTACTCATCTGAGGGCTTCCTCGAACGAAACCTTGATGCACTTAACCCCGACTTTGTTTCCTTACTTCGCGGTAGTACCCTAGCCGCCGATGCAGGAGAGGGTTCGGGCTCCAACAATCCATTCGTGCGTGGCCTGTTCTCAGGTAAAGCAATCGCCACCCAAATGCACCCGCGCAACGAGGACACGATTGTGGCCGCGCAGCAGCCTGTCAAGCCCATGCGTGCGCCTTCCACTCGACGGAAGAACACAGTCAGACGAGCTCCTGCTCTCGGTGATGTCGAGGAGAAGGATCGTGACGATGACGACGCGGCCCCGACTACGCTGAACGGATCCAGCCCTTGCGTCGCGGGCGAATTCCGCAGCGCGCTTGACACGCTGTTCGAGACTCTAGAGGAAACGCAGACGTGGTATGTGTTCTGCGTGAACCCGAACGACTCGCAACTGCCAAATCAGTTGGAAGGTCGCTCGGTCAAAGGCCAGATCCGTAGCTTGGGACTGACAGAGATCGCGCGGCGCTGCGCAAACGTGTTTGAGGTTGGCATGACGCCACGCGAGTTCTGCGACCGGTATCGGGAAAAACTTGCCGAGGTGGGGAGTACGGACGGTGAATCACGGGAGCAGATCGAGCGAGCCAAGGCGGCATTGGGCTTCGAGAACAACGATTTGGTCGTTGGCCAGTACAAGGTATGTGTTTTTAAAAGTTCCTATCCGCGATGACACCTAAATGTTCTTTTGCCTTCGTGCTCCCTAGGTCTTCCTGTCTCATGTGGCTTTCCACACCTTTGAGGACCACCTGCGTTCTAAAGACACCGAGGAGATTAAGCGTAACCGTATACGAGAAGCTGAGGTCGAGGCGGGGCTTGATCCACGAGGCCTATCTGACCCGTACGCGCCATATCGAGGACAGGAGGGCGAGCAGGATCCCCAATCACCCTATCCTGGCCAGGGCGACGCTTTCAACCAGTCCAGCCAGGCCCTTCCGCTCGTTGCCAATGCTTCACCTTTCCAGCGCGCTGACATGTACAATGACTACGACGAGCGGCAGTCGCTTCGTAGCGAAGAGTTCGACGGACGGAGCAGACTGACGAGCAACCGCGACGATACGATGTCGATTGGGACCGAGTCATACGCGCCCTCGCGTAACATGTTCCAGAACGTGGACAAGAAAGCGCTGCTCGAGAAGGAGGCACTCCCAGGAGAAATTCATGACGGAGAAACAGCCGAGATTATCAAGGAGACCTCCGCGCGTCGCCGATGGGTCGCAATTTGCTGGCTGCTCACGTGGTGGGTGCCAACGCCATTCCTGCGGTGGTTCGGACGCATGAAGCGCTTGGATGTTCAGCAAGCATGGCGCGAAAAGCTCGCGCTGAACATGATTATCTGGCTCTTCTGTGCTTGCGCGGTGTTCGTCATCGCCGTGTTGGGCAACTTGATCTGCCCCACGGAGCATGTTTTCTCAACGAGCGAGCTGGCATCGCACAGCGTGGAGAATAGCCCAAATAACGTCTACGCGGCCATTCGCGGAGAAGTGTTCGACCTAACGCAGGTCGCTCGGACGCACCTACGGATTGTACCCGTCGTCTCAGAGAAGTCGATCTTGAAATACGGGGGCACCATCGCGGACGATCTTTTCCCCGTCCAGGTGAATTACTCAATGGTACACTATCCTCTTCGCTTTGCTGACAATTGCCCAGGTGAGCGCGCTCTGCAACGGCGTTGATGGGAGCGTCAGCCCATACGTGATCCTCAACTTTGACAATAACACCGACACGAACTCCCAGTACCATGACTTCCGCGTCTTTACCAACGATTCACGGCCTGACTGGTACTTTGAGAGCATGACAATCATGCGCTGGAACAACCGCAGGGGATTTATCGGTTACACGCCAAAGGAAATTCGCAACATGGCTAATTCCGGACGATCTGTCGGTGTTTACAGGGGACTGATTTACGACGTTACGAATTATCTTCAGTTCCCGCCGGCTACAAGGGCGCCATACGGTCAACAAGCTCCTCAGGTCAACCTAAATTTCATGGACGGCAATGTCCTCGACATCTTCAAGTACAACTCCGGTCATGATATCAGCAAGGCGCTGGATAACCTCAACATAGACTCGAACGTCCTTTCGGCTCAGAAAGTGTGTCTCCGGAATCTGTTCACGATTGGCAAGGTGGACAATCGCAACTCGCCACAATGCTTGTTCTCGACGTACATCCTGCTTGCCCTATCAGTTCTCATGGTCAGCGTGATCGGCTTCAAATTCTTGGCCTCCGTTAACTTCAGCTCACCGCGTGCACCCGAAGATCATGACAAATTTGTAATCTGCCAGGTCCCGTGTTATACAGAGGGCGACTCATCTCTCAGGCGGACCATCGACTCGCTCGCGCAGCTGAAATACGACGACAAGCGTAAGCTGCTCGTCGTCATCTGTGACGGTATGATCGTCGGATCCGGCAATGACAAACCCACGCCACGGATCGTGCTGGACATTTTGGGTGCAGATCCTAACCAGGACCCCGAGCCGTTAAGTTTCCAGTCGCTGGGCGAAGGCGCGAAACAACATAACATGGGCAAGGTATACTCTGGGCTATATGAAACGAATGGCCACGTCGTGCCATACATGGTTCTCGTGAAGGTTGGCAAACCGACTGAGCGTTCTCGGCCTGGGAATCGCGGCAAGAGAGATTCGCAAATCATGCTCATGAACTTCCTAAACAAGGTAAGTCCCTCAAAGCTGTTACTTGTACCGCAACTGGTTTTAATCATAGCCCGCCTAGGTTCACTTCAATGCTCCGATGAGTCCAATGGAACTAGAGATGTACCACCAGATCAAAAACGTCATCGGTGTCAACCCGTCTTTCTACGAGTATCTGTTTACCGTAGACGCCGATACCACGGTGGACCCATTGTCCGTCAATAGGCTGATTTCTGCGTAAGTCTTACTGGAATTCTGATGTGGCTCGCTCCCTAATAGCTGCGTAGAATGATTCACGATAAGAAACTCATCGCTGTTTGTGGTGAGACTGGACTGGCTAACGCCAAACAGTCGATCATCACCATGATGCAGGTATACGAGTACTTCATCTCACATCACCTGGCCAAGGCATTTGAGAGTTTGTTTGGATCCGTCACCTGTCTTCCCGGGTGTTTCTCGCTCTATCGTCTGCGCACGCCCGACACCCACAAACCGCTGCTCGTCGCCAACCAACTGGTGATAGATTATGCCGAAAACCGGGTCGACACGCTACATATGAAGAATCTTCTGCACCTGGGTGAAGATCGCTACCTGACTACACTACTCCTCAAACACTTCTCGAACTTCAAGACTCAGTTCGTCCGTGACGCGCATGCCTACACCGTCGCACCGGACGACTGGAAGGTGCTGCTGTCGCAACGTCGTCGCTGGATCAACTCCACAGTACACAACCTCGGCGAGTTGATATTCCTTGACAGGCTCTGTGGCTTCTGCTGTTTCTCCATGCGCTTCATCGTCATGATCGACCTCTTGTCCACCATCATCCAACCTGTCTCGGTCGCATATGTACGTATAATGAATCCTTGTCGTTCTCCTCACGTGCTCAATATTTTTCAGATCGTCTATCTGGTCGTTCTAACGGCCGGCGAGCACAAGGCCATTCCGACTCTGTCCTTGGTATTGATCGCAGCAGTGTACGGTCTCCAAGCTTTGGTCTTCGTCCTCCGCCGCAAATGGGACATGGTTGGCTGGATGATATTCTACATATTCGCAATACCCGCATTCTCATTCCTCCTTCCTCTGTACTCGTTCTGGAAGATGGACGATTTCTCATGGGGTCAGACACGTATTGTCATGGGTGAGGCCGGTAAGAAGATGATTGTCCATGTATGTGCTCCACTTTTTCGATGACCGAAGTATCCGTGGCTTACCTTGAACTCGTAGGATGAAGGCAAATTCGACCCCCGCTCGATCCCGTTGAAGTCATGGAATGACTATGTGAGTCAGGTATTCTATATCAATTTCTACGTTCGTCCAACGACAAATTCTCTAGGAAAACGAGCTATGGGATAAGGGGTCGAACCACAGCATAGGATCATGGGTCCCCCCAACGAAGCTGAAGAACGAGGGCTATCCAGAATCACGTACCTCAGTTTATGGTCGTGAGACATATTACGAGCCCAACTACCCCCGTAGCTTCTCGCCGTCTCCATCGCAACTCGGCAACGGTGCCTATGCCTCCCCACCTGGATATCAATCCGGACGGAACACCCCCAATGGCGGCCATGGTTACCAACAGACAGACGGAGGTCAAACTTATCATCAATCGTCGTTCTCGCGACCGCCGACGAACTACCTCGATGTTGCAATACCCACTTCACGGTCTGACGCCGCGGGCGAATTCGGTGCCACTGGGCCGTCGGATGCGGACATCGATCGTACCGTGCAGGCACTTTTGCGCGACGCTGACCTCAACTCCATCACGAAGCGCGAGATTCGACGGAAACTGGAGGAGCAGTTCGGTGTGGACCTATCTTCGCGGAAGACTACCATCAATGCCGCGATTGACCGAGGTCTTCTCGGTCACGCATAGATACGATACTTTTTTATTCGACGGACTTTATAAGCCTCGGACTTTTGAGCTCGCCCAACATAACATTCCTTTTCGAGCTACCCACTTTTTTCTTGTCAGGACTTCTCCAACCTCGCTCGCACGGCTAATCTTGGACTATGCATCACATTTTGTGCTCTGATAATCGCATCGCATATATCCTGAATATAAATTACCATTAAGTACGACACAGGTCCAGATCCGCGAACTGTTAATCTCATACACGTAACGTTGCGGAGACACCACTCAGGCTCGTGCCAGTGTCAATATAAAAATAGAATTGGGTTCGCACTTCCGTACTAAATTTTATACATGATAATATTATACCACAATCTCAACACAGAGGTAGAGTTCATGGTGGCCCAGGCATAAGGGTATCGATAGCAAAATATATCGATCGCGTCCCAACTGGAAATTTTCTACAGGTCCAATACTAAGTCCTGTTGCGGTGTTTCGCACAAGCGTAGGGGGGGGAAATGCATATTGTGTCACTACCGCAGATGGGGCTCACGTCCGCTGGAAGCTCGCGACAGCCTCTGCGAGTTGGCGGAGGAGCTGCTCGATTGTTTCGACGCGAGTGTGGACGTTATTTAGTCGATCTTCGAGCGAAATGAGTCGCTGCTCCGTCGAAAAGGTCTTGTCGTCGGCGTTCTTCGGAGCCTGGCAGCGAATCAGGTGGTGTTCCTCAGTATGCTTGCCGGAGCTGCGCATCAACTCGGGACACGCGTCGCTTCCTTCGCACGCCTCACATAGAAAAAGGTCGTCTAATAAAGGTTTCAGCAACAGCACCTAAATACACAGATTGGTGCCAACCTTCGCATTTGACGCAATACCAGCACGGGAATGAAAGTGGTCCGTTGCACTTGCCACATGATGGTAGGTCGCTGTCCCGTGCCTGTGCCGGTGCCTGCTCTGCGCTTTGTGGGGTCTCCTGCTGTTCTTGGGGCGTATCCTCGACACCTTGGGCTCCACTCTTCGCATCCTCTGGAGTATCAGGACCATTCTCCGGTTTGTCGTCTTTGGGTGGCGATTCAGAGGGTACGTCCTCAGGACTCAACGCAGGCTCGGCGTCCGGAACGGTCTGCTCCTCTTTCTCTTTATCTTGTGCTTGTTGAGAAGCCTCCGCGATCCTCTTGCAGAACTTTTCTGCTTTGGTGAATGCATTCTGTGCCGCAGTCAATGCGCGGCCGTGCTGACGTGTCAGCACGGTGGTGCGGGCTTTGACGAGCCTGTGATGCGGTTCATGTGGAGCAGTGATGTCTTGGCGACGGGTTATGCGCGCAGCCACACACGCCGGCGCACAGCAGAGATCTACAGTGTTGTGAGACTTGGTGCCCTCGATGACACAATCAAGACAGAACAGCCTAGGCCCGCCGATGAGGCCTCTGCACCAATCACAGCTTGCGTTCCTGCAGTTTGCGTTAGAGAGGGACCCAGAACGTGACAAGATTCAAAACTCACTCGTGGACCCATGTATAGGCCCGTATGCGGTCAATCCTCGAAGTATAAAAGCACGCATCCGCAGGTGTCAGCCGCTGTACAGCCGCACAGCACCGTTCGGACTCTTCGTCGCTGGTCGGTTCTCCAAAGTAGCAGTAGCGGATGACCAAGGAGAGTACCGTCTTCCGGTCGTCCCGACGTTGGGCAAAGTAAGACCACGACCAACGTTCCCGACGTACGTCGTTGCGCACAGCCGCGATTGCGAATCCCCACAACGCACGAGGCTTGTTGTCCGAGAGTTCCTTGATGCTAGGATACACTGTCAGATAGCGAGGTGGCATCCGTCGGAAAATCATCGGTCCACCCGAGTCCTCAGCACCCGCAGAAAGGCCCCAGACGCCAGTCAAGACATCGCGTTCTGCATCGAACCGCCCACTGAAGAAGATCGTAGACCAAAATACATTGGGGAACGTCATCTTCAACTTGACCTCTATGACATCGTTTTCACCTTTGGACCAAGATCCGGTGATCGTGTAGCGTCCTCTATTAGACCAAGCGTTTGCCTTTAATTCGTGCTCCCCATTCGCGGGCTCGAGGACGAACGTCATCATCGAGTCAGTTCCGCTGGTTTCTAGGGTACCGTCTTCCTCGTAAAAGTAACCATGCCAATGACCTAAACTGGAAATCAAACATAAGAGAATCAGAACAGAGGCAGACAGTTAGAAGTAGAGAGCGTACATATCCTTTAATGACGGCTCAACATCGCCATAACTTGGAGTGTCGTCAATTGAATGACCATCATAGACCCAGTCATCAAGAGCCAACTCGTCCTTATGCTCATACTTCAAAATCTCCTCCAGTTTGACGTCTTTATCTTCTTTGGCATCGTCGTATGGTATGACTCGCGGGTCGAGTTTCCGGACATATTCTGCAGACCACAGATCATTTGTGGTATGAAAATACGTAAACTGCACTTGCGTCAGAAGGAAGAACATCCCAGACGAGAAAGCGGCGACTAACCATACCATAAGCGAAATTCTGGAACTGCTTTTTGGGATCGTGCTTTTGTTGAGTGAATATGTCTGTGTGTGGATCAACCGTGTCGATGCTACCAAGCAAGATAACGGAGATGGAGGTGACGTACTTGTAAGGTCATTGACGCGGTATTGGATAGCATCTTTCACGTAGAGAATGGTTTCCACGCTGTACCAAAGTTCACGCGAGTCCAGTACTTTGGTCCGCATGGCTCGCATGATCTCGTAGTGGCGCTTCAACAGCAAGTAAATTAGGGGAAAGACCGTCTGCAGAACACAATTAAGACAAGCGGGTTGGTGAATATGCTGCCTCGCACCAACCTTCTCAATGCGGCCCACGCCTGCAATAAGTGTGAGGGTGTCCGTGCCATCGATAGTGTAGTCTACAGCCTTCAGATTGGTATTTAGTCGAGCCTCCTCTGCTTCCAGATGCGATTTGAATCTATCCGAAGTATTTGGACCAGGTTCAGGTTGAAGCGGGGTCACAGCAGCGGTCAGTGTGTGAACTGATCTCCAAACGAAGCGGAAGTAGTCGTCGACAGCCAGCCGATTGGGAGGGAGCACTTCGACGCGAATTCCCTCCATCTTGGCAAGTAATTCTTCTATCTTGCTGGCGTAGTCAATGATAGACGCTTTATATCCTGCTCGATATTCAGCACGGCATTCTGGTGACACGAACACAACTCACCAACTGCCCAGAAAGCAACCCAGTGAGGCAAGCTGCGACTCATGAGATGAACATCCACTTAGTTCTGAAGCAAGACTGACCTCCAGTCGGCTGGCCGAGAACCGGTAAAGCGATTCATTTCTGAGATGGTGATGAACCCCGACGCATCATCATCAAAAGCCTCTAAAATAGGCTGCAGACGCATCACGTCGATGAACTTGATTGCCCATACATCCGGGTTCCGTGAGCTATTGGTCGAAGCAGCACCCATTCCAGGGACACCTTCAGTCTCTGCCGCGAGTTTCTCCAGGTAATGATCCCGGAGAGCAAGCACAAAATGTCGAGCCTTGACGTTCCCGCGCCAGCCCTAACCACTCAATCAATCTCAAGGACTTCGTGCCATATTATTATATTTACCATTTCGGTCCAAATATCGTAGATCGTCTAGAGAGAAAGTCGACTGATGATTACGCATATAAGTGAAGGGTAGAAAAACACATACACGGTCACGAATCCGATCGTGTGGGCCGCCCTTCATCTCTTGGATGACCCGATCACTCTCCCGTTTGACGACGAACGTCAGCTCATCAATGATCTGGCGCTTCTGAGCTTCGAACTTGCGGAAGTACACCACCTGGTTCTTTTCCACCGCAGCGTCAGGGTCCTCAAAAATGTCCATCCTGAGGTCATCCGCGTTCGCATTCGCATCACTAGCCATTGCCCGAGGTGCCCGATGCCCTTCGGCGCTAGGTGCGCCTGGGGCCTTGCTTGCAGTTCTCTCTAACTCAAGCAACATCTTGTCATTGTTCCTCAGTGCCTTCACACCGCCATTTGCAGCGACTGTCGCCGCAAGCTGTTTCTGCTCAGGGCTAACGAGCTGCTCAAACATAGCCTTCAGGACGTCCATCCTGTATCACTGGTCAGTACATAATTAGATAAAGTGTGTGGATATTCTAACTTTTCATCGAGTGCTCTCGTCGCATTGCCGATGACATCGAGCTTGACATTGGCCTTATCGACACCCTGACTCGTGTGAATGGATAATTCGAACTCGAATTCCTGCCTCCGCTTCGAGAACAACGTCACCCAGCTCAGCAATTTGTCATCCCAGACCGGCCCCAGGAACACCTTTGCCAAAAGCTTCTTCTTAGCGTACGTGTCGCACACATTAGAACACAGCTTGATGTCGTCCGCGGTACGCTCTACAAGAGTCTTCAAGCGATCTTCGATGCTTCTTCCGTCTGGTGCAACCAACTTGTCGTTTTGTACGTCTCTGAGGCTGTAAAACTGTAAGCACAGCACAGATAATGAGTAAATACCCGCACGCACAGGAGCAAAACACCCATCATCTCCTTCATCTCGACATAGAGAGCAATGATCTTCTTTTCATTGTCACGACGCTTCTGCTCCAGGGTATAGACAGCCGTGAATGCCAGGACAACGACTATTTTTCCCGGTCACCAGGTATAAATTCTCGTGGTAGCGTAGACATACCACCGACGAACGGATGCAATGTTTTCAATTCATCCAAAGCATTCATGAGAACAGGCATGCCATCGAAAAAGTGGTCTATTCCCTCCTTTACGACCTTGCCAATCTCAGTCTGCCCAACGGCGCTTGCCGCTGCTGTGATTAATGGTGTGAACGGCGTAGCGTTGCTTTGTGCGGCGGTCATGGCGTCACCTACAGATCAGAATCAGAATCCTCCATGGCCGGCAAAGATTTGATTCGCACCAAGAACGTCGAGACTCCGATCGATGCTGACACCTTTTGGACCGTCCTTTACCTCATCCCACGTGGCAGCCAACAGGTCTGACACAGGACTGATGGTTGGTATCATTTCCATGGGAGGTAGCATAGTTAGATTGAGAAAGACATCAGGACCAGCGGGAAGAGGCATCGGAGTGGGCATTTCACGTATAGCAGTGTCGGGTGCGGGGCTTTCGACCTTTGGTGTTACGGGGAGTGCGGGTTCGATTGGCGGAGACGAGCCGGCGCGACTAACAGTGGATGCTGCTTTCCTCCTCCAAGGGCGAGGCAAGGAGGGAATCGGATCGGTTTTCCTTCGACTCTGGGGTAATTCATCAGGATTTCCAGAGAAAAGGTGGCTTGCCACATCAGCGGAGGTAGGACGCGCGAGGCTCGGTTGGCTGGACTTTCTTAACAGACTGAACAAAGGCATAGTCACAGTTGAGTAGACCCCAGCTGGCTGCCGTTGGAAAGGCGTCTGTATCTTTAAGAGAGTTGGTCAAATGTTGCGATTGGAAGAGGACAGCGAGAATCAGGACAAGAGGAAGCCAGCCATGAACAACAGCAGTTGACTGATGATGCGACGAAGGCCGGAGACCCCCTGACTTATCGGGGCGCCCACTTCAGGAATGTTTGTCGTGCAGTTGGGAAAATTTGGACACTAGGCGCCCGGCGCCCAGGCAACTACCGAACGGTATTTTTGGATAGCGCGTGCGTGTGAAACGGCCACTGGCCATATTGTATCACTGTTATGGACTGGCAGCGCGGCAGCATTTGTGCCAGTGGCTCCTGCGAACCACATCCGTCAACTCGACATACTTTACCGTGATCCTACACCTCAACAGCCTCAACTACTAACCCGACAAATGAAAGACCTCCGAGTCACAGTGGTCAGGCGTGAAGCTTGAAGAACTAAGTTCGCGTTGATTGAATTATTCTTCCGTCATCATACCGTATTGGCGTTTTCGCCGAGAGCCAGGTACAGTAATGCAGATAGTCGAACTGCCAGTGGTTCTAGACCCCCGCCCTGTGCGCCCTGGGAAGCCGCTTGGCGCGCGACTTTTCCAGCTTCACAGATACGGCTATGGGGCAGCAGTTTTCGAAGGATTGTAAACTTGAAGCAACTGGACTTGAAGCATGAAGACGGAATGGCACTGGCAGTACTATGGCCGTGACTCAGTATTCAGTGACTCGAACAGTATGTCCCAATACTGCGGTGGCCACCCGGTGACCCGGTCACGTGACCTTGGTGGCACCCCTGAGCACCAATTCGAGTCGGAAATACATCCACCTGGTGATACCAACCCTGGCATGAAATACATCGTGTATTGGACTGGTTTCTCAGGGGCTCCTCCCATTTTTGGTTCCCAAGTGTTGGTTGGTCTCCTTTATGTAATCAATGAGATATCTTTCTTTAAGTTGAGGGAGGTGTGAGGTGTTGAAACGGGTCGCGCGGGCCTCCGCACGGTTCCAAATTTCGTACGGACGTCTATCCGGTTAGGGAACATGTCCCCCTAAATCTACTAAGCCCGCGTACGAGTGCAGCACCCCCGGGAATGCGAGAGATGAGGCACTTGGGCTCGACAGAGATCGGCTGCGCGAGTGGTCGCGCACGTCACTGCACCTTACGAAACTTTGTGGAGGCTTCCATATCTGTCTTCGTCAAGTAGAGTCTTATTATCTAAGGGCGCGCGCGAGTGCAGCACGCTGGAGGACACGGGGGGTGGAGCTGCACTCAACCCCACTGTGGCCCCTGAGCTCGCTTCCCAATCGGGAAATCGGACGGCCCGGACCAGCCACTCAGCCACTCTCAGCCACTGCTGCCAGCTAGGGGCCGGCCAGTGTCCCCATTTGGGAGCGGTCGTCCTTTTGAGCGTGTATTGGACTGGTGACACCTTTCCGCTTAAGGCACCTGTCACCCGCGCTGTCACCAGGCTGATAGATGATGCCGAGGTCACCTGCACGTGCATTTCACAATGACATCCACTTCCATCCGAAAATCCAGGATCATTGGTCGAATTTCTACGATTGAATTGGACTAAGTTGCTATGAAACAAATGAAGCACCGAACACACGAACCGCAGTTTGCGCTGAGGGGGAGTGTAAGAACCAGCCCAAATTGGTCAGCGGTGAGGGGTGTTTAGGATTTGGTATGCATAAAGTATGACGCGTACAAATACGCGAGTAGTACACACGAGGTCAATTATCACATCCATCCAGACGCATGCGCAACGCGCACGCCAGGCTTTTCGTCCATCCGTAACTTCCCTTGGTGCCTCCTCGGCGGGTGTGCGGGGGTTCACGGCAACCGATTGATAGAAGTTGGTGGAACCGTGCGTCTCGAGCGCGGTCACAGTACTACGCCAGTCTGGCTGCCTGCCGCGATTCGGGGAAGCAGAGCGGCACGCACTATCGTCCCAACCTGCATTCCTGCCTCTCTTGACCACACCACCCAGCGTCCCACCACCACCGACTCCGGAGAAGACCACGTCGGGCTTTACGTGACCACCCCAATGGCGGTTATGGCCACCCACAGACAGGCGGGGGTCAGACTTGCTATCAATCGTCGCTGACGAATTACCTCGGTGTTGCAATACCCACTTCACGGTCTGACGCCGCGGGCGAATTCGGTGCCACTGGGCCGTCGGACGCGGACATCGATCATGCCGTGTGGACGCTTTTACGCGACGCCGACCTCCGAGTCAAATCCATCACTCGCGCGAGATTCGGCAGGAACTAGAGGAGCAATTCGGTTTGGACCTATCTTCGTGGAAGACTACCATCAACGCCACGATAGACCGAGGTCTTCTGGGTCACGCATAGATATGCGATACTACAGACTTTTGAACTTACCCAACTTCACATTCCTTTTCGAGCCACCTCATATAGGCACTTGTCAGGACTTCTCCAACTTCGCACAGCTAGTCCTCGCACGGCTAATCTTGGACTATGCATCACATTTTGCGCTCTGATAATCGCATCCCATACCTCCTGAATATAAATTATCATTAAGTACGAAACAAGTTCAAATGCGCGAGCATCTCCTTCGCTATATGTACATTGCGGAGAGTACCACTCAGGCTCGTGCTAGTACTGTTAGTATATAAAAATAGGATTTGGTTCGCATTTCCGTAATAAATTTTATACGCGACGAGATAATATAATACCACAATCTCAACACATAGGTAGAGTTCGCGGTGGTACAGTATAAGGAGGGGTATCGATAGTAAAAAGTATCGATCACGTCCAAACTGGAATTTTTGCAAAAGTCCAATACTAAGTCCCGTTGCGGTGTTTCGTACGAGCGTAGAAAAGGAATAAACGTATTGCGTCACTGCCGCAGATGGGGCTCACGTCCGCTGGGGGCTCACAGCGGCCTCTGCGAGTTGGCGGAGGAGCTGCTCGATTGTTTCGATGCGAGTGTGCATATTATCGAGTCGATCTTCGAGCGACATCAGTCGCTGCTCCGTCGAAAGGGTCTTGTCGTCGGCGTTCTTCGGAACCTGGCAGCGAATCAGGTGGTGTTCTTCAGTATGCTTGCCGGAGCTGCGCATCAACTCAGGACATGCGTCGCTTCCTTCGCACGCCTCACATAGGAAAAGGTCGTCTGATAAAGACTTCAGCAACAGCACCTAAATACGCAAATGAGAGCCTACCTTCGCATTTGACGCAATACCAGCACGGAAATGAAAGAGGTTCGTTGCACTTGCCACATGTGGGTAGGTCACTGTCCTGTGTCTGTGTCTGTGCCTGCTCTGTGCTTTGTGAGGTCTCTTGCTCCTGTTCTTGGGGCTTATCCTCGACACCTTGGGCTCCGCTCTTCGTATCTTCCGGGGCATCGAGACCATTCTCCAGTTTGTCTTTGGATGGCGTCTCAGAGGGGACGTCCTCAGGACTCGACGCAGCCTCGACGTCTGCAACGATCTTCTCTTTATCCTGTGCTTGTTGAGAAGCCTCCGCGATCCTCTTGCAGGAGTTTTCTACTTTGGTGAATGCCTTTTGTGCCGCGGTATATGCACGACCGTGCTGACGTGTCAGTATGGTGGTGCGGGTTTTGACGAGCCTATGATTCGGTTCATGTGGAACCTCGATGTCTCGGCGATGGGTTATACGCGCAGCCGCACATTCTTGCGCACAGCACAGATCTACAGTGTTGTGCGACTCGGTGCCCTTGACACAATCAAGACAGAACAGCCGAGCCCCGCCAATGCGGCCTCCACACCAATCACAGAACGCGTTCCTACGGTTTGTGCTTAGCAGGGGGACCCAGAACGCGCCGGATTCAATACTCACTCGTGTACCCATGTGTTGGCCCGTATGTGGTCAATCCTCGAACTATAAAAGCATGCATCCGCAGACGTCAACCGCTGTACAGCCGCACAGCACTGTGAAGTCTCTGCACTGTTAGGCGGTTCCCCAAAGTAGCAGTAACGGGTGACCAAGGAGAGTACCGCCTTCCGGTCATCACGACGTTGGGCAAAGTAAGACCAGGACCAACGTTCCCGACGTACGTCGTTCCGTACAGCCGCGATGGCGAATCCCCACAACGCACGAGGCTTGTTGTCCGAGAGTTCCTTGATACTAGGATATACTGTCAGATGGCGAGGTGGCATCCGTCGGAACTCCATCGGTCCACCCGAGTTCTCAGTGTCCGCAGAAAGGCCCCAGACACCAGTCAAGGCATCACGCTCCGCATCGAACCGCCCACTGAAGAAGATCGCGGACCAAAATAGACTCTGGAACGTCATCTTCAACTTGACCTCTATGACATCGTTTTCACCTTTGGACCAAGATCCGGTGATCGTGTAGCGTCCTCTATTAGACCAGGCGTCTGCCTTTAATTCGTGCTCCCCATCGGCGGGCTCGAGGACGAACGTCATCATCGAGTCAGTTCCGCTAGTTTCTCGGATACCGCCGTCCTCATAGAAGTAACCATGCCAGTGACCTAAACTGGAAATCAAGCATAAGAGAATCAGAACAGAGGCAGACAGATAGGCGGAGAGCATACATGTCCTTTAATGGGGGCTCAACATCGCTATAATTTGGAGTGTCGTCAATTGAATGTCCATCATAGACCCAGTCAGTAAGAGCCAATTCGTCCTTATGCTCATACTTCAAAATCTCCTCCAGTTTGACGTCTTTATCTTCGTTGGCATCGTCGTATGGTATGACTTGTGGGTCGAGATTCCGGACATATTCTGCAGACCACAGATCACTCGTGTTGTAAAAATACTTAAACTGTACTCGCGTCAGAAGGAGAACATCTCAGAAAAGAAAGCAGCGACTCACGATGCCATAAGCGAAATTCTGGAACTGCTTTTCGGGATTATGCTTTTGCTGAGTGAATATGTCTGTGTGGCTTGGTCGTCTCTGTGCTGCTAAGAAAGATAGCGAAAACGAGGGTAACGTACTCGTAAGGTCATTGGCGCGATATCGGATAGCATCTTTCACGTAGAGAATGGTTTCCACGCTGTACCAAAGTTCACGCGAGTCCAGTACTTTGGTCCGCATGGCTCGCATGATCTCGTAGTGGCGCTTCATGAGTAAGTAGGTTAGGGGAAAGACTGTCTGCAGAATACAATTAAGACAAGCGAATTGCTGAAGACGTCGCCTTGCACCAACCTTCTCAATCCGACCCACGCCTGTAATGAGCGTGAGGGTATCCATACCATCGATAGTGTAGTCTACAGCCTTCAGATTGGTATTTAGTCGAGCCTCCTCTGCTTCCAGATGTGATTTGAATCTATCCGAAGTATTTGGACCAGGTTCAGGTTGAAGCGGGGTCACAGCAGCGGTCAGTGTGTGAACGGACTCCCAAACGAAGCGGAAGTAGTCGTCGACAGCCCGCCGATTAGGAGGGAGCACTTCAGCGCGAATTCCCTCCATCTTGGCAAGTAATTCTTCTATCTTGCTGGCGTAGTCAATGATAGACGACTTGTATCCTGCTCGATATTCAGCACGGCACTCTGGTGACACGAACACAACTCACCAACTGCCCAGAAAGCAACCCAGTGAGGCAAGCTGCGACTCATGAGATGAACATCCACTTAGTTCTGAAGCAAAACTGACCTCCAGTCGGCTGGCCGAGAACCGGTAAAGCGATTCATTTCTGAAATGGTGATGAACCCCGACGCATCATCATCAAAAGCCTCTAAAATAGGCTGCAGACGCGTCACGTCGATGAACTTGATTGCCCATGCATCCGGGTTCCGTGAGCTATTGATCGAAGCAGCACCCATTCCAGGGACACCTTCAGTCTCCGCCGCGAGTTTCTCCAGGTAATGATCTCGGAGAGCAAGCACAAAATGTCGAGCCTTGACGTTCCCGCGCCAGCCCTAACCACTCAATCAATCTCAGGGGTTTCGTGCCATACTATTATATTTACCATTTCGGTCCAAATATCGTAGATCGTCTAGAGAGAAAGCCGACTGATGATTACGCATATAAGTGAAGGGTAGAAAAACACATACACGGTCACGAATTCGATCGTGTGGGCCGCCCTTCATCTCTTGGATGACCCGATCACTCTCCCGTTTGACGACGAACGTCAGCTCATCAATGATCTGGCGCTTCTGAGCTTCGAACTTGCGGAAGTACACCACCTGGTTCTTTTCCACCGCAGCGTCAGGGTCCTCAAAAATGTCCATCCTGAGGTCATCCGCATTCGGATTCGCGTCACTAGCCTTCGCCCGAGGTGCCCGATGCCCTTCGGCGCTAGATGCGCTTGGGGCCTTGCTTGCAGTTTTCTCTAGCTCAAGCAACATCTTGTCATTGTTCCTCAGTGCCTTCACACCACCACTCGCAGCGACAGTCGCCGCAAGCTGTTTCTGCTCAGGGCTAACAAGCTGCTCAAACATAGCCTTCAGGACGTCCATCCTGTATCACGGATTAGTACATAATCAGATAAAGTGCATGGGTACTCGAACTTTTCATCGAGTGCTCTCGTCGCATCGCCAATGACATCGAGCTTGACATTGGCCTTATCGACACCCTGACTTGTGTGAATGGATAGCTCGAACTCGAATTCCTGCCTCCGCTTCGAGAACAACGTCACCCAGCTCAGCAATTTGTCATCCCAGACCGGCCCCAGGAACACCTTTGCCAAAAGCTTCTTCTTAGCGTACGTGTCGCACACATTAGAACACAGCTTGATGTCGTCCGCGGTACGCTCTACAAGAGTCTTCAAGCGATCCTCGATGCTTCTTCCGTCTGGTGCAACCAACTTGTCATTTTGTACGTCTCTGAGGCTGTAAAACTGTAAGCACAGCACGGATAATGAGTAAATACCCGCACGCACAGGAGCAAAACACCCATCATCTCCTTCATCTCGACATAGAGAGCGATGATCTTCTTTTCATTGTCACGACGCTTCTGCTCCAGGGTATAGACAGCCGTGAATGCCAGGACAACGACTATTTTTCCCGGTCACCAGGTATGAATTCCCATGGTAGTGGATACATACCACCGACGAACGGATGCAATGTTTTCAATTCATCCAAAGCATTCATGAGAACAGGCATGCCATCGAAAAAGTGGTCTATTCCCTCCTTTACGACCTTGCCAATCTCAGTCTGCCCAACGGCGCTTGCCGCTGCTGTGATTAATGGTGTGAACGGCGTAGCATTGCTTTGTGCGGCGGTCATGGCGTCACCTACAGATCAGAATCAGAATCCTCCTTGGCCGACAAAGATTTGATTCGCACCAAGAACGTCGAGACTCCGATCGATGCTGACACCTTTCGGACCGTCCTTTACCTCATTCCACGTGGCAGCCAACAGGCCTGACACAGGGCTGATGGTTGGTATCATTTCCGTGGGAGGTAGTATGGTTAGATTGAGAAAGACATCAGGACCAGCGGGAAGAGGCATCGGAGTGGGCATTTCACGTATAGCAGTGTCGGATGCGGGGCTTTCGACCTTTGGTGTTACGGGGAGTGCGGGTTCGATTGGCGGGGACGAGCTAGCACGACCAATGGAGGATGCTGCCTTCCTCCTCCAAGAGCGAGGAAATGAGGGTGTCGGTTCGGTTTTTCTCCGTAATTCGTCAGGGTTCCCAGAAAAAGGGTCGCTTGCCACATCAGCGAAGGCAGGACGTGCGAGGCTCGGTTGGCTAGACCTTCTTAACAGACTGAAGAAAGGCATGGTCACGGTTAGGGTAGATCCGAGCTGGCTGCTTTTGGGAAGCTGTCCGAATCTTTTAAGAGAGTTGGTCAAACGTCACGGTTGAAGAGGACAGCGAGAATAATAACAAGAGCACCTGCAGTTGATCGACAATGCGAAGGCCGAGGGCGTGCTGACTCATCGGGGCGCCCATTTCAGGGACTCGAGGATGATTGCCGTGTGGTGCACTGCACTCTGGCAGGATTGGGGAAATTCTGGCACTACAGTAGACGCTCAGCGCTCAGGCCTCAGGCCCAGGCGCCGTATTTTTGGTTCGTACTTACACGTAATACTGTATCACTGGCATCGACTGGCAGCATTTGTGGCTCTTGCGAATCACATCCGTTAACTTGAATATACTTTACCCCACTTCAAGCTTCAACCACTACAGCGACGACCTCACAGTGGTCTGGCGTGCAGAACTAAGTTCATGTTGATCGAATTATTCTTCCGCCATCACATCAGTAGCCGAGAGTCAGGTACTGCAGATGGCCGAACCGGTTCTGGACCCCGCCCTGTGCACGTCAGAAGCCTTGCCAGAAGCTGCTGTTTGGCGCGCGACATAATCAACTTCGCCAATACAACTATGGGGCAGCAGTCTTCGAAGGGTTGCAAAGTGACTGAACTTTGAAGCTTGAAGACAGAGATGCACTGGGACTCAGTGGCGAAAATTACAGTACAGCAGGTTTCATAACGAGTGTCCGGTTGAGTTTTCGCGTAGCCCAGCGGACATCCAAAACTCAAGAGCGGAGAAATTAGGCTATCATATAGAATTGGGGTTATAGAATAGTTATCTCGGAAAACTAGGGTTATGGAATAGTTATCTGCGTTGTCATGCTCGGCAGCTTGCCATCCACTCCCCTTCCGTTGTCATCCCTTCCAAACCCTCAATGAAAACCCTCAACGATGGTCCGCCGGTACTCCAATTGCATCAAGGTCTCATCAATGTCACATCAGGAAGTGTTCCCTCCAATGGATGGGACGCATAATGAAAACGGTGCGTACATCTTCGTTTATTGGCCCCAACTTCCCTCTGTGCCGCACTGTTCAACCCTCCCACTCTCTACCCTTTTCTCAACCGGTTGGAAGAACCGTAACTCTTTTATTTCACCCACCCGCCACACCCAGAGATACAAATTGCCAGGGTCGATGAAGTTTTTTCCTTCACACATCAGCGCGCTCCGGGAAGGTCTCCCCCACCCATAGGACACCAAAACCCCCGTTTTCGATCGCGTGCTTCCGCCCAGCTCTGCACCTACCTAATCGCTCGTTACCTTGTGTTCTCGCCATTTGTCTCTCTCACTACGCTCACTGACCAATAACACAATAACATGTATTTTCAATAATACACCTTCCTTTCCCGTCGGAATTGATGTTTTGTCAGTGCAGACTAAGGTAATACAACTTACCTTAAATAAATTCTTTTTAGTTACCGCAATTTCTTTTTTAATTACGATGATTTTTTTTTGTGGAAGAAAGTTCGGCATGGTCACTAAGTGCCCATTCAGACTACGCCTATAAGCGAAAAATTGTCACAACCGGACACTCGTTATGAAACCTGCTGTAAGATAGACTAGTCAATTTTGCTCCCTGCAGGCATTTCACAATGCCATCCGGAGATCCAGACTCGGGATCATAGCATAGTAGGAGTGCAATCGGCACCAGCCGGAAAATTAAAGTCCGCAGTCGGGGAACTCCGGCACGTGCTGGCGCTCGACTCTCGGGCAGATCCCGTTTGATATATATCTCTGTGATCATTCCAGCGATTGGTCGAGTTTCTACGGTCGAATTGACTCACTGTAAAGTATTACCATGCAGTGTAATCTATGGCATCATCCTTGTTCTCTGTTTCAAGCTCGATTTCTACCTAACGGTGGACCCTTGGGTGGACCTACTTTTACCCATCGATTCAAACGGCCTTAAAGATAAAGCTCAGGATAGTAGCAAATGAGCAGATAATCATGATACCGCAGCTACATATCAGTTATATATCGAAGGAAGCAGCGCCATGGCTGTTGCTAAGCTCTTACTTGTAAACATACTTTTGATCGAATACGAGGGGGCTTCTGAAAATGCTTCACATCAATCATGATATGCATGATATTTTATTACCTACCTGCCCTTTGAAACCCTCTAACGATTTCCGGATTCCCTATCACGGGTTCTATCAAATACCTTGATATCTCGAACCATTGCTTGAACCACTACAGACAACGAATAACAGGGTTTTCTTCTCCGGTGCTGATGGTGGAACTTGCAGGGTTAAGCCTTTGCGCTCGTAGGCGGGGACTGGCGCATTTGAGCATGCCAACTACACTGAGGACTTGTGCCCATCTGTTCGAGCTGGAACGTCCATCGATGTTCATTGATCGTTCTCCGTTGCATCACTTGATCATGATACTGCTTTGGGCGCACTTCAGAGCAACTGGTCGGTCCAGTGCGGACCGGACCACCTGAGCTGAGCTTGACGACTGCTTGACGTAGCCTCTTTGAACTTCCAACTCGGATACACGTGCAACGCGGACGCCGTGCTTTTCATTCATCATAGTGTCGCCGATGTGCGGCGGTTAGCAGCGGCCGAATGATAGAAGCAGGCAAACCGTGCGTTTCGAGTGCGACCACGGTCTACGGTACCCCAGTCTGGCTAAACCCATCTCGATTTTGGGGAGTACAGCACGCACCATCGTACTGACCTGCATCCCTGCCTCTCTTGACAACGCCACAGCTGCCCGCCACCGCAGACGCTGGAGAGGGCTGCGTCGGGCTTTACGTGAGTGGGGAGCTTTGTCTGAATCTCCGCGATCATCGATGAGTGGCCCTAGATGGTTGGGTGGGTTCATGAATACTACGGAAGCCGGACATACCAATATGAACTCTGCGTATCGCTGCTGGCAATTCGCGAACGCATCTGGTTGTCCTGAGGCTGCTTCGCTCCCGCGCGGAACGTCTCGAGGAATAACTGGCCCGCAATGACCCCTGCGTCGGCATTGCGCAAGAGTGCGTGAGTCTGTGCATTGATGCCGTGAGGGTGGAAGATGGTGCAGGCAAAGCACCTGGGCTACACGCAGCTGTGAGTTCCGCGTCGCTAATTGAGGCACGCATGATGCGCAGGGATAGGCCATATATCGCGAAAATGCTCAAACATTGGATTATGATGCGAGAGACCACGCTACTTACGAGTGTGGCAAGGTATGCAGCTGACCCTTCTGATCTGATCCCAGGCACGCTAAAGGTGTGTCTCGGTCCAGACTCTCGGAGATGGTCCATCCGACACCAACGCCAGCACCTTTGACCCGCCAGTCGACTAATGCCAATGACCACTAGTGAAAGATTTTCCATTCTACACTGACAGTCCGCGCACCAACTGTACGACAATGGTGCCCAGCCAGTGATGGACCTGATTTGTTCGAATTGAGGCACGAACATTCGCATTTTTTCTAGAAGAGCCCAAATGATAACTTGAAATACAGTCGTGCGATGATTGTTCGCGACAAATTGAGGAAATGACAACACAAAATCGATGCAACGATAGAAACCATGGGGTGAGAGAACTACTCGAGCACTAAAGACCGGCACCGCAACTACTGCCCTGGCCATCCACGTTAGAGACACATGTAAGAAAGGATCGAACTACGCAGATCTTCCGGAAGTCACGGCTGCGGCAAGCTTGTGAAGGAGCTGCTCTATGTTTCCAATGCGACTGGTAAGATCTTGGGTAAGGTCATCGAAGCGAGATTGCATGTTATCGAACTGAGATTGCATGTTATCAAAGCGAGATTGCGTGTTATCGAAGCGAGAATGCATGCTATTGAGCTGGTCTTCCAACGAGATCAGACGCCGCTCCGTTGAAGAGAGAGTATCATCATCCTTCTCTGGCGCCAGACAGCGAATGAGATGGTGATTCTCAGTATGCTTCCCAGAGCTTCGCATCAGCTCAGGGACGCCCTCTCTGTCGCATGAATCGCACATGAATAAATCGTCTCAAATGGGACATCAGCACATGGGTGAGCAAAGTAATATTCGAGACAGACCTTCACATTTGGTGCAATACCAGCATGGGAACAAGAGACGACCCATACAATTGCCACATGAGGGTAGGTCGCTCTCCTGAGGCTGTGTCCTGCCTTGCGAATTCTCGCCGCTCGGGTCTTGGGAAGTGTCCCCAACTCCATTGACTTCAACCGCAGTATCACCAGGAACATCAGAGTCGTCACCTGGCTTGCCGTCACCTAGTCCAGGGGGTATTTCTTCGGGTGTATACTCGGGACTTGACGCATTCTTCGTATTTTGATCGGTCTCCTCCCCTTTCTCGTCTTTCTCCTCTAATTGCTGGTGGGATTCGGCGATCTTCGTGCAGAGTGTTTGCACTCGTCTGAACGCCGCAAGTGCCGCAGTATGGACACGACCATGTTGGCGATAATGTACAACAGGACGAACTTTTACGAGCCTGTGACTCGGTTCGTGTGGGACTTTAAGGTCTTGGCGATGGGTGATGCGCGCAGCCATACACTCTTTTGCGCAGCAAAGGTCTAGAGCCCCGAAGGTGTCCGTGTTCTTATATTCGCAGTCAAGACAGAGTAGCCGAGCCCCGCCAATGCGGCCTCCACACCAATCACAGAACGCGTTCCTTTAATCTGTGTGAGCAGCGGAGCAAGAACGTGCCAAATCCGAAACTCACACGTGCACCCACGTATTTGCAAGTGTGCGATCAATTATGGAGGTATAGAAACAAGCGTCGGCTGCTGTCAGTCGCAGTTTAGCAGCACTGAGTAGTTGATCCTCTTCACTGTTGAGTGGCTTCCCGAAGTACAAGTAGCGGGTCCCCAGGGATATCACCGCCTCTCGATCTTCCCGACGTTGGGCAAAGTACAACCACGACCAACGTTCCCGAAGTACGTCGTTGCGTACAGCGGCAATTGCGAACCCCCACAATGCGCGAGACTTGTTGTCCGAAAGTTCCTTGATACTAGGATATACTGTCAGATAGCGAGGTGGAATTCGTCGGAACTCCATCAGGCCATTCGAGTGCTCAGCACCCGCAGAAAGGCCCCAGACACCAGTCAAGGCATCGCGTTCTGCATCGAAGCGGCCACTGAAGAAGACAGACCAAGATGCACTTTGGTACGTCATCTTCAACTTGACCTCCATGACATCGTTTTCACCTTTGGACCAAGACCCAGTGATTGTGTAGCGTCCTCTGTTAGACCAGGCGTCCGCCTTTAATTCGTGCTCCCCATCCGCGGGCTCGAGTACAAACGTCATCATTGTGTCCACTCCGGCGGTTTCTCGGATACCGTCGCCCTCATAAAAGTAACCGTGCCAGTCCCCCAAACTGAGATAAGAGAATCAGAACAGAGGCAGATGGATAAAAGCGGAGAGCATACATGTCCTTTAATGGGGGCTCAACATCGCTATAATTTGGAGTGTCGTCAATTGAATGTCCCTCATAGACCCAGTCATCAAGGGCCAGCTCGTCCTTATGTTCATACTTCAAAATCTCCTCTAGTTTGACGTCTTTAGCTTCGTTGGCATCGTCGTATGGTATGACTCGCGGGTCGAGATTCCGGACATATTCTGCAGACCAAAAATCGTTCTGACTATGAAGGTATTTAAACTGTACTTGCGTCAGAAAGAGAAGATCCCAGAAGAGAAAGCGACGACTAACGATGCCATAAGCGAAATTCTGGAACTGCTTTTCGGGGTTGTGCTTTTGCTGAATGAATATGTCTGTGTGGATTGATCGTCTCGGTGCTGCCAAGATAACGAAAATGAAGGCGACGTACTTGTGAGGTCATTCATACGCTGATAGGTGACAATGTTCACGTTATAGATACTGTCTCGACCCGAACCAAGCTCACGCGGGTCCAACACATTGGTCCGCATGGTCCGCATGATCTCGTAGTGGCGCTTCAACAGCAAGTAGATTAAAGGGAAGACCGTCTGCAGAAAACCATCAAGACAAGCGGGTTGGTGAATATGTTGCCTCGCACCAACCTTCTCAATGCGACCCACACCTGTAATAAGTGTGAGGGTATCCGTGCCATCGATAGTGTAGTCCACAGCTTTCAGATTGTTGCTAAGTCGAGCCTCCTCTGCTTCCAGATGCGATTTGAATCTATCCGAAGTACTTAGAGCAAGTTCAGGTTGAAGCGGTGTCACAGCAGCGGTCAGTGTGTGAACGGCCTCCCAAACGAAGCGGAAGTAGTCGTCGAAGGCCCGCCGGTTGGGAGGGAGCACTTCAGCGCGAATTCCTTCCATCTTGGCAAGTAATTCTTCTATCTTGTTGGCGTAGTCAATGATAGACGCCCTATATCCTGCTTGATATTCAACAAGGGACTCGGTGACGCGACGGACACATCTTACCAACTGCCCAGAAAGCAACCCAGTGAGGCAAGCTGCGACTCATGAGATGAACATCCACTCAGTTCTAAAGCAAGACTAACCTCCAGTCGGCTGGCCGAGAACCGGTAAATCGATTCATTTCTGAGATGGTGATGAATCCCGACGCATCATCATCAAAAGCCTCTGAAATAGGCTGCAGACGCGTCACGTCGACGAACTTGATTGCCCATGCATCCGGGTTCCGTGAGCCATTAATTGATCCGCCACCCATCCCGGGAACACCATCAGCTTCCACGGCGAGTTTCTCCAGGTAATGATCTCGGAGAGCAAGCACAAAATGTCGAGCCTTGACGTTCCCGCGCCAGCCCTAAACACTCAATTAATCTTAAGGGCCTCATACCATACTATTATATTTACCATTTCGGTCCAAATATCGTAGATCGTCTAGAGAAAGCCGACTGATGAGTATGCATTTAGTAAAGAGTAGAATAACACATACACGGTCCCGAATTCGATCGTGTGGGCCGCCCTTCATCTCTTGGATGACCCGATCACTCTCCCGTTTGACGACGAACGTCATCTCGTCAATGATCTGGCGCCTCTGAGCTTCGAACTTGCGGAAGTACACCACCTGATTCTTTGCCACCGCAGCGTCAGGGTCCTCAAAAACGTCCGCCCTGAGTGCGTCCGCGTTTGGATTCACATCATTAGCCTTCGCCCGAGGTCCCCGATGCCCTTCGGCGCTAGGTGCGCTTGGGGCCTTGCTTGCAGTTTTCTCTAACTCAAGCAACATCTTGTCATTGTTCCTCAGTGCCTTCACACCACCACTCGCAGCGACAGTCGCCGCAAGCTGTTTCTGCTCAGGGCTAACAAGCTGCTCAAACATAGCCTTCAGGACGTCCATCCTGTATCACGGATTAGTACATAATCAGATAAAGTGCATGGGTACTCGAACTTTTCATCGAGTGCTCTCGTCGCATTGCCGATGACATCGAGCTTGACATTGGCCTTATCGACACCCTGACTTGTGTGAATGGACAACTCGAACTCGAATTCCTGCCTCCGCTTCGAGAACAGCGTCACCCAGCTCAGCAATTTGTCATCCCAGACCGGCCCCAGGAACACCTTTGCCAAAAGCTTCTTCTTAGCGTACGTGTCGCACACATTAGAACACAGCTTGATGTCGTCCGCGGTACGCTCTACAAGAGTCTTCAAGCGATCCTCGATGCTTCTTCCGTCTGGTGCGACCAGCTTGTCATTTTGCACGTCCCTGAGGCTGTAAAACTATAAGTACGGCGGTATAGTGGTAAAATACCCGCACGCACAGGAGCAAAACGCCCATCATATCCTTCATCTCGACATAGAGCGCAATGACCTTCTTTTCATTGTCACGACGTTTCTGCTCCAGGGTGTAGACGGCCGTGAACGCCAGGACAACGACTATTTTTCCTGGTCACAAGGTACGAATTCTCATGGTGGTGGAAACATACCACCGACGAACGGATGCAATGCTTTCAATTCATCCAGAGCATTCATGAGAACAGGCATGCCATCGAAAAAGTGGTCTATTCCCTCCTTTACGACCTTGCCAATCTCAGTCTGCCCAACGGCGCTTGCCGCTGCTGTGATTAATGGTGTGAACGGTGCGGCGTTGCTTTGTGCGGCGGTTATGGCGTCACCTACAGATCAGAATCAGAATCCTCCTTGGCCGGCGAAGATTTGATTCGCACCAAGAACGTCGAGACTCCGATCGACGCTGACACCTTTCGGACCGTCCTTTACCTCATCCCACGTGGCAGCCAACAGGTCTGACTCAGGGCTGATGGTTGGTATTATTTCCGTGGGAGGTAGCATGGTTAGATTGAGAAAGACATCAGGATTAGCGGGAAGAGGCATCGGAGTGGGCATTTCACGTATAGCAGTGTCGGGTGCGGGGCTTTCGACCTTTGGTGTTACGGGGAGTGCGGGTTCGATTGGCGGGGACGAGCTGGCACGACCAACGGAGGATGCTGCCTTCCTCCTCCAAGAGCGAGGAAATGAGGGTGTCGGTTCGGTTTTTCTTCGACGCTGGGGTAATTTATCTGGGTTTTCAGAGAAAGGGCCGCTTGCTACATCAGCGGAGGCAGGGCGTGCGAGGCTCGGTTGGCTGGACTTTCTTAATAGAGCGAAGAAAGGCATGGCAGTTGAGTAATAGGACCCAGATCCCAGCTGGCTGTTGAAAAGGTGTCTTCCAGATGTCACAGTTGGAATAGGACAGTGAGGGTCAGAACAAGAGGAAACAACCTGCAATTCACAGATGATGCGAAGAGCTGGGGTGCCCTTGCTTCGGGGCGCCCATTTCAGGCCCAATCAAGAAGTGATTGTCGTCCAAGATTAGGGTAATGTCATAGGCGCTCACCGCTCACCGCGCCGTATTGTTGAATAGGACATACAGCACAATACAGTACAATAAGTTAGTACAACGGTCAAAATATCCTGGCGTGGGCCAGCAGCACTTGTGCCTGTGGCTCCTGCAAATATATCACTTTCGCTAAGTCACGAAACCTAGTATTCTTGAATCGGGTTAATATGCTTTACCCTATACCCAGGCTTATTAGGGCCTGTTCGGCGCGACTGGGCCCTGAAACAATGTTTCAGCGGACCCTCTGTTCCCACCCGGGAAACAGAGACTGCGGCAAAACATCACTTGAAACATCAATATCAATATCAATACATCAATACATCAATCTATATATACACCAGACACGGGTCCTGGAAAAGGAAAATAATTTATAAGCTCTGGCCGCGTTTTGGGGAGGGTTCCAAATTCCAACCAAAAAGGAAGGAGCTGTTGACTTAGCAAAAATGCGGTGGCTGGCGTCCGGCGTGCACGCGTCAACGCCCATCACATGGATGTTTTTAGCCGAGAGCCTGGCACTGCAGATCGCCAAACTATCGCCGAGCTGGTTCCCCGGCCGGCCTGTGCGCCCGAGGAAGCGTGCGCGTAACTTACCCGGCTTCACTAAGCTATCACTAGCTTCACTGATAGAACCGCGGGGACAGCAGTCTTCGAAGAATTGCAAAGCAACTGAACTTTGAAGTGAAGCCCGAAGACGGAGGTGCACTGGCAGTGGTGACTCCAGTGGCGAAATTAGTTGATTTTTCATTCACACTGTAAAAGATGTGGCACAGATGAGGCCTTGATGAGGCATCAGCAAGGGAGGGTGCCTGTCCCTGCAGGCATTTCGGCATTGTCATCCACTTCCAAGTCCACTTCTATCCGAAATCAGAAACATTCCAGTAATTGGTCGCGTTTCTACGATTGAATTGAAATACATCCGTAAATTACAATGCGCTATTTCCGCTGAGACGAAAAACGTAAGGAAGAATTTTACTACCGTCAGAGCTTCCCAGCAGTCCTGCAGCGGGAAAAAGCTTGTGGAAGGAGTTGTTCTATGTTTCCAAACGACTGGGTAAGATCCTGGGATGAGGTTAATTCGCAAGCGAGATTTGCTGTATTGACGCCGTCTTCCAACGAGATTAGACGCCACTCGGTTGAAGAGAGAGCCTTGAGAGAGCCTATCATCCTCCTTTACCGGCTCAAGACAGCGAATGAGATGGTGATCCTCAGTATGCTCCCCGGAGCTGCGCATAAGCTCAGGCACGCCTTCTCTGTCGCACGCATCGCACAGGAACAAATTATCTAAGACTGCGTATCAGCACACAGGGTGAGATAATGAATCTTCGAGACTGACCTTCACAATAGATGCAGTACCAGCACGGGAACGAGAGACGACCCTCGCACTTGCCACATGAGGGGTAGGTCGTTGTCCTCAAGCTGTGCCCCGTCTTGCGGACTTTCGTCCCCCGAGTCTTGAGAAGTACCCTCATCGTCTTCGGCTTCGACCGTAGTATCGTCAAGAGCGTCATTCGGCTGGCCATCATCTGGTTCGGACTGAGTCTCCTCGAGGGTGGGCTCAGTAGTCGACGGGTTCTCCTTATTAGGCCGGTCGCATCTCCCTCACCTTTCTCCACCAATCCTTGGGAAGATTCGGCAATCTTCGTGCAGAGTGTCTTCACGTGTTCGAACGCCGCAAGTGCCGCAGTTTGGATACGGCCAAGTTGGCGCTTCAGGACGGCAGGACGAACTTTTACGAGCCTGTGACTCGGTTCGTGTGGGAATTTAAGGTCTTGGCGATGGGTTACGCGCGCAGTCATACACTCTTGTGCGTAGCAAAGGTCCAGAGGATTGAAAATTTCTGTGTCCTTTTGTTCACAATCAAGGCAGACTAGCCGAGTCCCGACAATGGTGCCTCGACAACAATCACAGTTGTTCCTTTAGTCCGTGTCAGCACCGGAGCAAGAACGTGTCAAAGCAGAAACTCACAGGTGCAGCGGCGTATATGCAAGTGAGCAACTGATCTTGGAGATCCAGAAGCAGGCGTCGGCTGCTGTCAGTCGCCGTGCAGCAGCACTGAACGTTTCAGCCTCCTCATAGTTGACTGGCGTCCCGAGAAGAAAAAAGCAATGGCTCGCCAGGGAGATCACCGTCTCTCGATCCTTCCGGCGTTGTAGAAAGTATGACCACGACCAACGTTCCCGAAGTACGTCGCTGCGCACAGCCGCAATTGCGAACCCCCACAATGCACGGGACTTGTTGTCCGAAAGTTCCTTGATGCTAGGATATACTGTCAGATAGCGAGGTGGAATTCGTCGGAACTCCATCAGTCCACTCGAGATCTCGGCATCCACAGAAAAACCCCAACCCCAGATACCGGTCAAGGCATCGCGTTCTGCATCGAATCGGCCACTGAAGGAGATCGCAGGCCAGGATACATTTTCGAACGTCGTCATAAACTTGATCTCCGTGGCACCGCTTTCACCGTTGGACCAAGACCCAGTGATCGTGTGGCGCCCTCCGATAGACCAGGCGTTCGCCTTGAATTTACGCTCCCCATCGGCGGGCTCGATTACAAATGTCATCATTGAGAAATGTCCGCTAGTTTCTCGGGCGCCGTTGCCTTCATAAAAGTAACCATGCCAGTACCCTAAACTGAAAAACACAGATAAGAGAGTCAGAATAGAGGAGGCAGATGGATAGAAGTGGAGAGCATACATGTCCTTTAATGGGGGCTCAACATCGCCATAATCTGGGGTATCGACAATCGAATGTCCGTCATAGACCCAGTCCTCAAGGGCCAGCTCGTCCTTATATTCATGTCTCAATATATCCCCCAGTTTTACATCTTGGTCTTCGTTTGAATCGTCGTAGGGTATGACAGGTGGATTGAGAGTCCGGACATAGCTTGAAGACCATAGATCGTTCCCATTACGGATATACTTGAACTAGGACCCTTCAGAGGTTAGACGGGCGAGGAAAACGAGATAACGCACAATGCCATAAGCGAAGTTTTTGAACTGCTTCTCGGGGTCAAGTTTTTGATGGGAAAAGATGTCTGCGTGCGTCGACCATGTGAGCAACAGAGACAGCCAGGAAAATAAAATTGAGGAAGGTGTACTCGTGAGGTCATCCATGCGGTATCGTATGGCATCCTCCATAGTGTAGAAACTTCCTATACCTGACCCAAGCTCACGCGGGTCCAAAATCTTGGTCCGCATGGCTCGCATGATCTCATAGTGGCGCTTCATCAGCAAGTAGATCAGAGGAAAGATAGTCTGCAAAACGCAGAGCGTAGTTAGGACGTGCGAATTACCGAATGTGTTGCCTCGCACCAACCTTCTCAATACGGCCCATACCCGTAATGAGTGTGAGGGTATCTGTGCCGTCAATAACGTAGTCCACAGCTTTCAGATTGGTGCTAAGTCGAGCCTCCTCTGCTTCGAGATATGATCTGAATCTATCCAAATTACTTGTGCCAGGTTCGGGTAGCAGCGGGGTCACGGCTGCGGTAAGTGTGTGAATGAACTCCCAACTGTAAATGAAATATTCGTCGATAGACTTTCGATTGGGAGGGAGAACTTCGGCGCGAATTCCTTCCATCTTGGCCAATAACTCTTCTATCTTGTTGGCATAGTCGATGATGGACGCCTTATAGCCTGCTCGATATTCAGCAAGGCACTCTGATAACATGACGGACACGACTCACCTACTGCCCAGAAAGCTACCCAGTGGGGCAAGCTTCGACACATGAGAAGACATCCACTCAGTTTTAAAGTGGGACTAACCTCCAGTCGGCCGGCCGAGAACTGGTAAAGCGGTTCATTTCCGTGATGGTGATGAACCCCGACGAATCGTCATCAAAAGCCTCTAAAATAGGCTGCAGCCGCGTGACATCTATGAATTTAATTGCCCAAGCATCCGGATCCTGAGAGTTATAGATTGAAGTGGTATTCACGCCGCGAACGCCTTGAGTTTCCGAGGCAAGTTTCTCGAGATAATAGTCCCGAAAAGTGAGCACAAAGTGTCGGGCTTTGACATTCCCTCTCCAGCCCTGTGGGTATGTATGTCAGTAGGGTCCGGAATGACATAGGCCCGGGTAACACCTACCATTTCTTTCCAGATCTCATGGATCGACTGGAGACCATTACATTATCATTTAGCGTTCAGTGAACAGGTGACATACTAACGCGGTCAAGAATCCTCTCATGGGGACCACCTTTTACTACTTGGATGACGCGATCGCTCTCTCGTGTGACAACAAGTGTCAGCTCGTCGATGATTTGGCGCTTCTGCACTTCGAATTTGCGGAAGAACACGGTTCGGTTCTTATCAGCAGCAGCGTCAGGATCTTCAAAAATGTCCTTTCTGAGATCATCTGCGTTCGTATTCGCGTCGCTTGGCTTTGACCGATTCATGCGATGCCCTTCTGAGCTGGGTGCGCTCGGTGCCTTGCTCGCGGTCTGTTCAAGTGAAAGTAACACCTTGTCATTGTTCCGGAGAGCCTTTACACCGCCTTTAGCAGCCACCAGCTCAGCGAGACTTTTCTGTTCGGGGCCGACCAATTGTTGGAACATGGCCATCATAACATTCATCCTGTGCCATGATTTTAGCGACTGAGAAAGAACCTCATGCACACTGACTTCTCGTCAAGTACCCTCGTCGTATCCCCAATGTTATCAAGCTTGAAGTTGGCCTTGTCCACACCCTGGCTCGTGTGAATGGACAGCTCGAACTCGAATTCCTGCCGCCGCTTCGAGAAAAGCGTCACATAGCCGAGTAGTTTGTCGTCCCAGACCGGGCCCAGGAACACCTTCGCCAAAAGCTTCTTCTTTGCATACGTATCACACACATTAGAGCAAAGCTTGATGTCGTCTGCGGTTCGATCTACAATGACCTTCAAGCGATCTTCGATGCTTCTACCATCAGGTGCGACGAGCTTGTCATTTTGCACGTCTTTGAGGCTACGAAAATGTGAGCGAGGCACAATAGGTGGACGATAGTACACACAGGAGCAAAACACCCATCATGTCCTTCATCTCGACATAGAGAGCGATGATCTTCTTTTCATTGTCGCGACGCTTCAGCTCGAGTGTGTAGACGGTTTTGAACGCCACGACAACCACTATCCCACCAGTCACCCCGCATGCGCACGTGGAAGGAAATTGACGCACCGCCGATAAAAGGATGCAGGTCCGCCACTGCATCCAGAGCCCTCATGAAAATAGGCATGCCCTCGAAAAAGTGGTCGATTCCTTCCTTAACGGCCTTGCCAAGGTCTGTCCGTTCAACAGCGGCCTTGGCTGCTGTAATCAATGGTTGGAACGGTGCAACGTTGCTTTTTACAGTAGCAACTGCGTCATCTATTGAAAAGCATAAGCGCACGGATCATGAAGCTAAGTCTCAGGCTTCAAGTTACCAACAGCATTAAATGACCGGGTCACATCAGAATCCTTGGGACCGTCCTTCACCACGTCCCAGGCTTCGGTGAGTGAGTCTGGCACAGGACTTGTAGTCTTCATCGCTTCCGGATGTGGCACCAGAGCTAAGTTAGTGTTGAAGATATCGGGAACAGTGGGAAGAGGCATCGGCGTGGGCTGTTCGAGCACGCTGACCTCGGGCGCGGGGCTCTTAGAGCTATGAGTCAAGGGGTACGTAGGCCTTAGGGAAGAGGAGGTGAAACGATTAGACAATGTCTTCTTCCAGGAACGACGTGGTGCTGGGGTGAATCGTCAGAATGTTCAGAGTTCCTTCCTTTATCAGCAGAGCCTGTGCGTGCAAGGCTCGGCTCTGCAGGACAATGACAGCTTATCGGGCGAAGAACTGAGATCGCCTGAGCCTCATGGCAACAGAAGTGCCGTACAAAGTCCTGGCGCCTAACAAGATCATGACCACCCACAACAACTCTACTGGCTGCGTTACTGTAGTCACTGTAGATGCAATCTACTTAGCACGCTATCACAATGTCGCATCACTGTACCCTAGCTAATTAACATATGACTGTATTGATGTTCGGACACAAGCACCACCACCAAATCTATCAAACTCACCTCTGCCACACGTGACGACTCCAGCTTCGCGTGACCTTGCTTCTTGTGCCTTTTATGTGGCGGGCGCCAAGAAGTGCGCGAAATCAAGAAGACGCTTGACAGGAATTGGAACATTTCCCTCCGAGGGCTGGTAGCGAAATACACATCGCAACGTGCCGACATGTCTGGCACAGGAGTTTATAGTATTATTTCTGTGAAGTGCCATAGTTATATTGGTGACAAAGACGCCAGGACCAGGCATTGGAGTGGGCGTTTCACAAATAGCAGTGTCGGGTGAAGTGGTGTTATGAGCGCTGGTTTGATCGGCGGAGATGATTCAAGCTAACGACGGATGTAGCCGGTAGCGCGGACCGTGGCTGTAATTTCGTTTTTGGACAATCGCTTTCCCGATGGCCTGCGCCCCGAGGGCTTGATTAAGCTTAATTAACATAGAGATTACAGGTACTATGCGCCTCAGTCTCTTTTCTTCTGACTGAGGTGAGCTTTTTTATCATTCTGATGCAGTGCATGCTACTGTGACGCTAACGGACCCGTAGTACAGCACACGACGTGTGGTCATGTTTGCTAGCTTCCACAGACGCCGTCTAACGCAAGATTGCCGCGTCACAACACCTTCCTCCTCCAAAGGTGATGCAAAGTGGGTGTCGGGTCGGTTTCCATCCACCACTGGAATAATTCTCTAGTCTCCAGAGGAAGGCCGCTTACCACGTCAGCAGAAGCACAATGTGCAATGCTCGGGTAGATCCTGAACGAACTAAAGAAAGGCAAAGTGGAGTAGAATCCAGGTCCCCTGGCAGTTGCTGGGAAGGCGCCTTCAAGACTCGGAGTTGGTTAAACATCACAGTTGAAAGCGGACGGCGAGGACCAGGACAAGAGGAGTGCGAGGGGTTGGGGACTCCGTAAACAGAGATTCATCGACGTGCACTTTTCAGGGCCAATCGAGGAATGACTGTCACCCAGGACTGGAGAAACTCTGGCGCAGTAGAACCCCTCCATACTCATACTTGTTGGTCGAATTCCTGGGGTATGGGTTTTGGGAGGAACGTTACGGTCACAGCCTGCGCACGAGTTTTGGGTGGTGGACCAGCCAGGGGCGGAGGGGACATGGGTTATCAAAGGTATGGGTTCACGTTAGAGTTCTACCTTGGTTCTACCGACTCGGAGTCAATTTTCCATTTTCAGATGTTGCTGAGCCGATCTCGGAGTTCGGCTATAAGATTCGGCCTGTACTGCTGGCCGCATGAGAGAACTGGTCAAGCTTAGATAGACGCTCCGTGACGCCAGCCGTATGACAAATTGTGCCCAGCTAGAAACAGACCTGACACATTCGAATTGTTGCACTATCTGTTTTGGGAGGGCCTTGAAAAAAAGTGTGATGTTTGCATGGCAGGTCGGGATAAGAAAACACAGTATCAATCATAGTGATAATAGAGAGTGTGAGGGCGGGAGGAGAACTGCTCAAGCACGACAACGGTCTCCACTGCAACGAGTACTGTACTGGCCATCTAGGCTGGAGACCAAATGAAATGAAAGGATTTAGCTGCGCAGCGCTTCCGAGGCGACTGCAAGCCTGTGAAGCAGTTGCTCCATATTTCCAATGCGACCGGTGAGATCGTCGAACCGAGATTGCATGCTATCGAGCCGGTCTTCCAACGAGATCAGACGCCGCTCCGTTGAAGAGGTATTGTCATCCTCCTCTGGCGCAAGACAACGAATGAGATGGTGGTCCTCAGTGTGCTTCCCGGAGCTTCGCATCAGCTCAGGGACGCCTTCTCCATCGCACGAGTCGCACAGGAATAGGTTGTCTGAAGAGGTGGGATGACGTATCAGCAGCCGGGGGAGAAAATTAATCTTCGAGACTGACCTTCACAATAGACGCAGTACCAGCACGGGAACGAGAGGCGACCCTGGCACTTGCCACATAAGGGTGGGTCATTGTCCTCGGGCTGTGTCCCGTCTTGTGGATCCTCGTCCTTCGGGCCCTGGGAAGTGCCTTCATCGTCTTCGGCTTCGACCGTAGTATCGTCAGGAGGGTCATCCGGCTGGTCATCAGCTGGTTCGGATGGGGTCTCTTCGGGGGTGGGCTCGGGGCTCGACGGGTCCTCCTTATCTGGGTCAGCATCCTCTTCATCTTTCTCCACTAATTGCTGGGAAGATTCGGCAATCTTCACGCAGAGTGGTTGCGCGCGTTCGAACGCCGCAAGTGCCGCAGTATGGGCACGTCCATATTGGCGCTGCAGAACGACGGTACGAACTTTTAGGAGCCTGTGACTCGGCTCGTGTGCGGCTTCAAGGTCTTGACGACTGGTCACACGCGCAGCCATACACTCTTGTGCGCAGCAAAGGTCTACAGTTTGGAAAATTTCCGTGTCTTTGTGGTCACAATCAAGGCAGACAAGTCGAGCCCCGCCGATGCGGCCTCCGCACCAATCACAGAATGCATTCCTACGGTCTGCGTTAGCAAGCGACCCAAAACGTGCGAGATTCAAAACTCACTCGTGCACACGTGTATTGGCCCGTATGTGGTCAATCCTCGAACTATAAAAGCAAGCGTCCGCAGACGTCAATCGCTGTACAGCCGCGCAGCACCGTTCGGTCTCTTCGTCGTCGAGCGGTTCCCCAAAGTAACAGTAGCGGACGACCAAGGAGAGTACCGCCTTCCGGTCATCACGGCGTTGGACAAAGTATGACCACGACCAACGTTCCCGACGCACGTCATTGCGCACAGCTGCGATTGCGAATCCCCACAACGCACGAGGCTTGTTGTCCGAAAGTTCCTTGATACTAGGGTATACCGTCAGATGGCGAGGTGGGATTCTTCGGAACTCCATCGGTCCACCCGAGTTCTCAGTATCCGCAGAAAGGCCCCAGACACCAGTCAAGGCATCACGCTCCGCATCGAACCGCCCACTGAAGAAGATCGCAGACCAGGATATAGTGTGGAACGTCATCTTAAAGTTGATCTCCATGATATCGTTTTCGCCTTTGGACCAAGACCCAGTGATTGTATAGCGACCTCTGTTAGACCAGGCTTTCGCCTTGAATTCACGTTCCCCATCGGCGGGCTCGAGGACGAACGTCATCATCGAGTCCGTTCCGCTGGTTTCTCGGGTACCGTCGTCCTCATAAAAGTAACCATGCCAGTGCCCTAAACTGAAAATCGAAGATAAGAGAATCAGAAGAGAGGCAGTTAAATACAAATGGAGATCGTACATGTCCTTTAATGGAGGCTCAGCATCAGGATAGTTTGGAGTGTCGTCGATCGAATGACCGTCATAGACCCAGTCATCAAGAGCCAACTCGTCCTTATACTCATGTTTCAATATATCTTCTAGTCTGACATTTTGGTCTTCGTTTGAATCGTTGTATGGTACAACTGGTGGATCAAGAGTTCGAACATAGTCCGAAGACCATAGATCTTTCTCGTCATTGAAATACTTGAACTACGGAAACTTCAGAAAGTAGGCGGGTAGAAGAAAAGGGATAACGCACAATGCCATAAGCAAAATTCTGGAACTGTTTCTCGGGGTCAAATTTTTGTTGGGAAAAGATGTCTGCATCGGCAAGGTAAGCCATACCAGCCAGCTAGGGAAGTTGGGGAAGACGTACTCGAGAGATCATTCATGCGGTATCGGATTGCATCTTTGATGGAGAGGATGCTTTCTACACCAGACCAAAGCTCACGCGAGTCCAACACCTTGGTCCTCATGGCTCGCATAATCTCGTAGTGGCGCTTCATCAGCAAGTAGAGTATAGGAAAGATCGTCTGTAGAACACAATTAAGACGAGAGGGTTGGTGAATAAGTCGTGTCGCACCAACCTTCTCAATGCGGCCCATACCCGTAATGAGTGTGAAGGTATCCGTGCCGTCAATAACGTAGTCTACAGCTTTCAGATTGGTGCTTAGTCGAGCTTCCTCTGCTTCGAGATACGATTTGAATTTATCCGAAGTACTTGGGCCAGGTTCGGGTTGCAGCGAGGTCACGGCAGCGGTCAACGTGTGGACGGTGTCCCAACCATAGGTGAAATAGTCATCGATAAACCCTCGATTGGGAGGAAGCACCTCAGCGCGAACGCCTTCCATTTTGGCACATAATTCCTCTATCTTGTCAGCGTAGTCGATGATAGACGCCCTATATCCTGCTCGGTAATCAGCGAGACACTCTAGTGACAAGGCGAACGCAACTCACCAACTGCCCAGAAAGCTACCCAGTGGGGTAAACTGAAATTCATGAGACAGAATCACTCTATCGACAAAATGATACTGACCTCCACTCGATCGGTCGGGAACTGGTAAAGCGATTCATTTCCGTGATGGTGATGAACCCCGACGCATCGTCGTCAAAAGCCTCTAAAATAGGTTGCAGCCGCGTGACATCTATGAATTTAATTGCCCACGCATCCGGGTCCCGAGAGGAACTGATTACAGAGGTGTTCACGCCGCGAACGCCTTGAGTTTCTGAGGTGAGCTTTTCGAGGTAGTAGTCACGAAAAGCGAGCACAAAATGTCGAGCTTTGACATTTCCTCGCCAGCCCTGTGGATATGTGCGTCAGTAAGGTCCGGAATGACATAGGTAACACCTACCATTTCTTTCCAGATTTCATGGATCGACTGGAGACCATTACGTTATCATTCCGCGTTCAGTGAATAGGTGACTAACGCGGTCAAGAATCCTCTCATGGGGACCACCTTTCACTACTTGGATGACACGATCGCTCTCTCGTGTGACAACAAGTGTCAGCTCGTCGATGATTTGGCGCTTTTGTACTTCGAATTTGCGGAAGAACACGGTTCGATTCTTATCAGCAGCAGCGTCAGGATCTTCAAAAATGTCCTTTCTGAGATCATCTGCGTTCGTATTCGCGTCGCTTGGCTTTGACCGATTCATGCGATGCCCTTCTGAGCTGGGTGCGCTCTGTGCCTTGCTCGCGGTCTGTTCAAGTGAAAGTAACACCTTGTCATTGTTCCGGAGAGCTTTTACACCGCCTTTAGCAGCCACCAGCTCGGCGAGACTTTTCTGTTCGGGGCCGACCAATTGTTGGAACATGGCCATCATAACATTCATCCTGTGCCGTAATTTTAGTGACTGAGAAAGAACTTCATGCACACTGACTTTTCGTCAAGCGCGCTCGTCGTATCCCCAATGTTATCAAGCTTGAAGTTGGCCTTGTCCACACCCTGACTTGTGTGAATGGACAGCTCGAACTCGAATTCCTGCCGCCGCTTCGAGAAAAGCGTCACAAAGCTGAGTAGTTTGGCATCCCAGATCGTGCCCAGGAACACCTTCGCCAGAAGTTTCTTCTTTGCATACGTATCACACACATTAGAGCAAAGCTTGATGTCGTCTGCGGTTCGATCTACAATGACCTTCAAGCGATCTTCGATGCTTCTACCATCAGGTGCGACGAGCTTGTCATTTTGCACGTCTTTGAGGCTACGAGAATGTGAGCGAGGCACAAAGGTGAACGCTAGTACACACAGGAGCAAAACACCCATCATGTCCTTCATCTCGACATAGAGAGCGATGATCTTCTTTTCATTGTCGCGACGCTTCAACTCGAGTGTGTAGACGGTTTTGAACGCCATGACAATGACTGTCTCACCGGTTACCGGTCACCTTGCGTGCACACGGGGAACGAAATCGACGCACCGCCAATGAAAGGATGCAGGTCCGCCACTGCATCCAGAGCATTCATGAAAATAGGCATGCCCTCGAAAAAGTGGTCGATTCCTTCCTTAACAGCCTTGCCGAGGTCTGTCTGTCCAACAGCCTCTTTAGCCGCTGTAATCAATGGTTGGAACGGTGCGACGTTGCTTTGTGCAGTGGCGATTGCGTCTCCTATAGAGGGTATTGGTGAGCCGGTCGCAAAGTAAAATTTTCAGGCTTACCAACAGTATCGAGCGTCCGACTCAGGTCAGAATCCTTGGGACCATTCTTCACCACGTCCCAGGCTTCGGCGAGCGTGTCTGGTACGGGACCAGGACGTGCAGTTGGCATCGTTTCCGGGTGCGGCATCAGAGCTAAATTGGTGATGAAGACATCAGGAGCGGTGGGAAGGGGCACCGGCGTGGGCTGTGCGACCTCGGGCGCAGGGCTCTTAGAGCTAGGTGTCAGAGGAAGCGAGGGCACTGGGGGAGAGGCGGAACGACTGGCGGTGGGCGCTGTCTTCTTCCTCCAGGAACGACGTATAGTGGGTATAGGCTCAGTTACCTGTTGGGGTGAATCGTCAGAGTTGTCAGAGTTCCTTGCTTCAGAGCCGGCACGTGCAAGGCTCCACTGGCTGGACTTCCTGAACAAACGGGAGAAAGGCATGGGTACAATACGAACCCAAGATTGGACCTTTTGTTGAAGAAGGCGAACGTTCCCGGTGTTAAGTTGGTTTCCCGATACAAAAGAGCAAACAAGTTATTGGGGTGAGGCCCTCCGACGATTTCTGAGGTAACCCGAGATCTTAGGCTATTGCTGACTAATAGCCCATCGCCGGGAGAAGAACTAAGATCGCCCTGAGCCTCAAGGCAACCTGCCCGAGCCCCGTGCAAAGCCCAGCCGTAATGAAGTGATTGCCGCCCAAGTCCTGTATCGGAGGTTCGACCTCCGGTGTTCCGGCGCTCCGCTCGAAGCCAGCATTGCATCACTTCTTACTAAAGCCTCTGATCATGATGAGATATTACACTGTGATTCCAGAGTTGTATCACCAAAAGGAAGGCTCTTGTGAAGGCTTGTAGTAAACAACGCGGATGTGATCGGCGGCTCATGAATTACTCCCTTGCTACAAAAAAGGAAATTATATTTATTACAAATTCATAACTTCATAAGTAATCTATAAGTCAATTTTGACCACTCACCCTTCCCATTCCCCTTAAACGACTATAAAATTCTTGCACCTCTCCCGCCGTTGTAAAATACGGCGATGATCATTCATTGGAAAATATACAATAGTGGTATTACGGATAATGTTACCATCATCGTCGACACTAGTCATTGTCGCCGCTGCTGTTATCATCGCTCCCGCTCACAGCCCGTCCTTGGTATCACCGCCGTTGTTTGTGTCACGGTCATTGTTGTTGCTGTTGTGCTGTTGCCGCTGCTCTCGTTTGTTGCCGCTATTCCTGTTCTTTCTGCCGTTGTCTGTGTTGTTGTCACAGCCGTCAGGCTCGCGCATCGATCTTGTCGTGATTCAGGGCGCTACGGCTTGCGGCTAGTCTTTGCTTGCGCCATCAGTCATCATCGGAATCGCTGCCGTAGTCGTTGTCACTGCTCATGGTTGTCAATTGTGCTCTTGAGGGCCTTGATGGTGGTCTTGAGGCGATAGCCATCGTCACCGTCGTTGGGGTTATGTCGGCGGAACGCCTCTCATTGTCGTCGTCGAGGCGGTGCGTCATCCGTTGTTGTTGCCGTCAGTGGCGCACATGGCTCGTGGATCAAGTATCCCCATCATCGTTGTCGTTATTTGGCGCTGCATCTGAGTCGGCTGAGTGCAGGTCATTGTCGTCATTGTTGGTGGCGCAAATTTCTCGGGGCTGCGTTGGTGGAGCACCCCCTTCTCCTCCAACCCTATCGCCGTCATAGAGGACATGCTGCTCGGGGTCGCATCGGCAATCACCTATCACGCATCTTCGTCGAGCGCGTACGGGGCTCGGAAGTGCATTAATGGTGGTTTTAGTAGCCCTCAGGATGATGTCAGAGCGTTATAAGGTCACTATTTCGTCCCAGTGGCTTGAGGTGAGAAAGCAATGACAGTTGCAACGCAAGGTCGGCGGTATTATCATAGGTGGTCAACTGGCAGCAGCACAAGTAGGCAACAAGATGCGAGGAATGAAGGATATAGGCCGTAACCCTGGTGAAGTGTTGGTGGGAATGGATACAGAAGAGGTCACTCAGGGCTGTAGACGACAAGGTAGACGACCTGGCTGTGTGGACCGTGACCAACACGGGTTGTCAACGAGACGTGGGAACTTTGTTATTCCCACACTTTGACCTCGCTCTCCGTAAATTACAGTAGTACTGTATAGATGCAACAACAAGAGGTAGGCAACAACCCACTTGTGACGCTGACACATCCGATACCTGTACGCGTCGGTCGGCATCGATGACGGGGGGCACTCCGCCGACGCAGCCCGTATTCTGCGCCCCACTGCGGCGGCTGGTCGCCGACTAAGAGGTAAGTGCCATTCCTTACGGTGCTTGGCTCGTTGCCCTGCTGAAGCTTTCGTTTATAGCTGGCGTAGATTCGGAAGATCTCCTCTCGGGACATCATTGTTTTGAGGACTCATAACTCCCACGCAAGGGATCCGTCAGTTGGAACGAGGAATGTGAGCTAGCGATGAAACGATTCAAAAAAGAACTCACCTCCGTTGACCTATTAATCCATCCGACGCCATTGCACCTCTTCGTCATCGATACAGACGCCTCAGGTAACTGTATTGGGGTCGTGTGACAATAAAGTTGAGACGCCTTCCGAAGTTTGGTAGGGGTAAAGGATGCGAAGGACACAAGTAAGCAAAATGAATGATTCGCGACTCGCCCATCCTCGTATTTACCGATCACAAGTCGTTAGAAAATTTCCTGAACGCAAAACACTTGGGACGCCGCCTGTCCCGATTTGCAGACGATATTGCACACTTCGATGTCGAAACAGGTCTGGAAGGAATCAGCTCGTAGCAGACGCTCTGTCGTGGCGGAAAGGACATCAGCCCCTATTCGCGTGAGTTATGAGCCTATGACGTCCCGAGAAGAGATCTTCCGAGTCTACGCAGCTATAAACAAAAGCTTCAGCAGGGCAACGAGCCAAGTACCGTAGGGAATGGCACTTACCTCTTAGCCGGCAACTAGCTGGCGCAGGATACGGAATCTGCGGGGGTTGAAATCGATGTAGAGGTCCCAACGTCACTAGCGGCAACTTACAGCAGTTTCCATATCGATAGGCCGAAATTCCGAAAAGCTAGTGGCGGGCTGAGTGAGCGGGGATCAAGGATAACCAGTTATCTGAGATCTGATCGAAAAAAATAAGGCTTATCCTTTTTTTTTTTGTCCTGTCCCGTCTTGTCTTTTTTTATTTATTTCACCAAAAAATACGGTAAGTCTCGGCAAATACCACTAGCTTTTCGAAATTTTGGCCTATCAATATGGAAACTGCTGTAAAACACCGTCCGACATCTCCACCTCGATCTAGGGCACCCCGGAATACAGACCATAGCCGTGGCACTGCATAGTCAGTTCCACATCCCTTACTTGCAGAACGTGGTAGAGGAAGTCGTACGTGCCTGCAGTTCCTGTCAGTTCACAAAATGAGAGCTGACCGCATTGGAACCTGTTGGGATTCAGCCTGGAACGGACATGGTCTGGCAAACCGAGGCTAGACCCATATATTATATAATTGTAATATTACCGTAGCTAAACAATTATCTAAGAATATATCTCGGGGAGAGCAGCAATACGCTCTCCTCAGGACCTCCACACTCGTACATCATTCACCTAACTGGCTGCCTGCCTCCGCAAATAACTACAGGTTATGGGCCCTGGCATAGCCAGGTGAATATGTACTCAATATATTCTCATTTCCCACATCATATCTCTGGGCACATACTCAAGCCCCTATCTCGCGCGAATTAATAACTAGAGTCGATACCCTCCAAGCGAGGACACCTGATGACATGGGCATCTAGGGAGTCCAAGGCCCAAGAGATTTCGACCGAGTGCGAGAGCGTTAATCACATGACATAACTTTGATCCGAGGACACTGGTATCCAGCATAGCTGGACGACACCGGCACTTTAAGAGTCCAAGAAGTGGTAACGCGTCCAGCACAGCTGGACGAAGTGGGCATCTCTAAAGTAGAGACCAGGATCGCTCAAAGAAGTACGCACAATCTGCCATACTTATCTTCGAGTGTCCTATGCCCACGTAATCCGAACGTCCATTGCCGAGGATGCCTCGACGAATGAATGAGAACATACTTACTTCCCAGTCCCTTGTGACCCTGCTCATAGGACGCGAACATCCACCAGACTATCCAAGTCGTCGAGGATACCTCGACGAGTGGCACGAAAAAGGTGGGGATTGCAGCAAAGCCGCTAGCGTAGAGCGAGGTGCCGCAAGGCATGTATCTGCGCAAGTAAGCGCAACGGCCCCGTGAATGTCGTGGGGAAGTATACGGGTCAATACCGTAACACCACGCACGACTGATTATTCTGTGACCTCACGGAAAAGTACACTGGCAGCGTGCACATAAATATTGTGGATGTCACGGATGTCCTCACGGACGAGTGAAGTGTCACAAATATAGCTCTATATCGAGCATGTCTATCAGCGCAAGTCTGACACTGTGAATATCACGGGCAGATTGAGCTGCAAGATGATGTCCGACACCGTGAATATTACAGGTGGACCGGGCTGCATTAGTGTTGGGGAAGTTTGGTCTCAGACCGACCCAAACCAGGTTTGAACTGAACCCAAACCATTTTAAATGGTTTGGGTTTGGAGAATCCTGGCTCAAACCAAATGGTTTGGTTTCCGGTTTGGGGGTCCCAAACCCGGTTCAAACCAAACCAGACTGATTAAGAAAACATATTGAAAAATATTAAAAAATAGTTTATAAGTGCTCAATAAATGGTTTGGTTTGGTTCAAACCAAGTTTGAACCGAACCAAACTGAGTTTAAACCAAGTTTGAACCGAACCAAACTGAGTTTAAACCAAATTTAAACCAAAATCAATGGTTTTTGGTCTCAAACAATTTGAAACAAAGTCTTAACCAATGACTTTGAACAAAATCAATCGTTTTTTTGCCTCAAACCAACGTCTTAAGTGGTTCCTTAAGTGGTTTGAACCAAGTTTGAACTGAACTGAACTGAACTGAACTGAACCGATTAAGGACCAATTTCAAACACTTATTTTTAATCGGTTTGAAATGGTTTGGAACGGTTTGGAACGGTTTGAACTGGTTTGGGTCCGGTTTGGGTTCAGTTTGGTGAAAATTAAATGGTTCGGTTTCTGGTTTGGCCCAAAATGGCCCAAACCGAACCAAACCGAACTTCCCCAACACTAAACTATAGATAATACATGTGCACATGGGCGGTAGCTAAACCAGCCCTGATAATGCAGCACATGAAAAGTTCTCCGACAGGGAGACTTACCCAAATGCAGGTAATGTGTACAGTCTACAATGACGGCGCGCAGGCCCATGGAGCCCGATATCCCCACAGGGGAAAAGTTCTCCCACTGGGAGACAATGTCGTACCTGAGAAACATTGAAGGCATGTTAAAGATACACCATAACTGGTGTAGTGCGACAATATCTGAAAACCATCGGGAGCATGTTAAAGACGTGCTACACCGTGACCTTTGGGATTACCAGTTCTGTCCAGAGAACAGAAATAGATATACCGGTAATGTCTGCGAAAATGGATTAAAGCCGTAAACGCAGCAAAATAAAAGTGCGTTCCCTAAGAGGGAAAGACCAGGTTGCGCAGGAAGTCACATACTACTTGACGCACCTTGGAGCAGATGGAAAATCCCCACGTGCGATACGCACGGGCAGAGGGAAAGTATACATAAAACACCGCTTTGAGGACCTGGTACCCTGGTGGCCGAAACGGTCAACCAGGCAGATGCTGAGACCAACATGGCCCAGTGGAAATGATCGCTGCAGACGGCCAAATGTTGCGATCGGACTCATCGGTACGGATTGCGGACTCGTGGGGTTCTGACTACCCTAGTATTAGTCAGGGACAGTCGTCTCAGTCAGCCTTAGGGCTGTTATCACATGTATATCGCATCGGACTCGTGACTCGTCCTAGGATAGTTATAGTAGGGTTCGAGCTACTATTGCCATAGGGTACCTCGCGTTCAGGAGGAGCTTCAAAGCTCCTCGTCAATTGTATAAAGGACTAGCAGTACGAAGACCGAGCCTTCAGCTTGGTCTTCTTGAATCATCAGTCCAATTCTCGTCTCATCCCTCCTTGTCTGTCTTCTCCTCTCCCTTTGCCTGCTGGTGCGTCTGGCCCTCGTAGAGCAGATCGCCCCAACGACACATACGCCTGGTGGACTTCGCCCCAGTGCTGACACTGATCACGTTCCTACTCAGGACGTGTATCTATATTCGCTAAGTCGTCCCTCGCGCGTTGAGCCACTCTGTCATCGCTCAAGTCGAGCACCGTTAGGACGAGCCTAACGTAACACCAAAGGCCATTCAGCACCATAACACGTAAATAGGGTCTTTCAAAGTTCCCATTTTTATCTCATTATCATACCATTTTTGGGTACCTTATTTCGGAAAAAAAACTGATCAGGAAATGAAAAATGGCTCGATTAATGCAATTTTTTGTGTTAAGGGCGGGTGGGGGCTCCTACTGCCCATAATGCCATTATCCCGATCTCGTGAAGGAAGACGAAAAAAGATCGGAGTTTTATTTTGCGGAGACGCAAGTATCTCGCAGTACTGTGCTACGTTGTTGCCTCCTACCTCTCGCCTCGCACCCACTTTCCCGGGCCACTTATGCCCCCTAAAGCACGAGCTGTGGCCAAGGCATCTGGCATCAAAACCACGACCAAGCGCACTGCCAAACCAGGCAAGAAAGTCTCGGCCGATGACGACACTGGCACCCAAGAACCGCATGGCGATAAAGGGTCACGGGTCCCCGGTCCTCTGGGATGACTCACGCACTGACCGGCTCGTTGATTGGCTGGAGGACAATCCCGAGGATCGTCAGAAACTTTTCTCCGACTCATCACACGACGCGAAGAAAGAAAACCGGCCACGTTGTGTCGCCAAGGGCTCAAAATCTGCTTTCCACACTAAGATGGCTGTGTATATATTTTCTGTTGACGCTGATCCCGGGGTTCGTGAAGAGATAAAGGGCGATACGAAAAAGTATGCCAAGGCTGTTGAGAATCGAATCACTCAGTAAGTTTCCGTTTCCGTTTCTGTGCATGGGGTGCAATACTGATTTCTATTAGTCTGAAGCGCAAGTACCGAGAGTTCAACCATGAGCTTGGGAGAACGGGTGCAGGGCTGTCGGTTGACGAGATTCGGAGGGATGATAGCCTCAGTAATCTCTTAGGTGCGTCGCGTCTCACTATCGACTAGCATATCTAGTATTACACTGACTAACGATACTCGTAGGAAAACTTTTACTTGGATTTCCCGTTTGGGAACGTTTGCATGGGTTCTGGCGCACTCTTCCTAGTTTCAACCCTCATGCGGTGTCGTCTGAGCCTGGGCAAGATCTTGAAGGTGAAGCCCTCGGAGTCCTGTTTGGGGAGCAGGAAAAAGCGCAAGAAGACCGTGGCGCCGGTGATGTTGATGAAGGCCTGGGAGCTGTCGGTGGCGAGGAGCTTGACGGCTTGTGGGACCCGGATGTCCGCGTGCAGCAGCACACTGACGAGGGGCACGCTGGTGTGGCTGCCAGCGACTGCGAAGTCGACAACTTGAAGGTACGTAGATTAGCTGTTCTATCGGACCGCATTTAACTCGACATCACATTGCAGGACCTTACTCTGGACGTAACAGAAAACAAAACCAACTCAGAGCCACCTACCTCCATCGCTCTTAACCCACATGGCCCACACCTCTTGGCCCACCATCGGACGCCATCCGTTTCAAGTTCAGCTGGCCAAAGTTCGAGGAGTACAGGGCCAGGGAGAAAGGGTTCTGGCAAGCGTACACGTGTCGAAAATTCCTTAGAGGCGTCGGTCAGCGAGCACGGCAAACTGCTTGAACTTGCAAAGGGTTCGTACGAATTCAAGACCGCGACTATCGCTGCAAAGCGTCAGAAGATGGAGCTCAAGGCCGAGCAAGAGCGTGAAGGTCAGCGGTATGCCGCCGAAGAGAGGGTCCTCACGATCAAGGAGAGGATGCAGGATAAGGAATTCGTGCACCAGGAACGCATGATAAAGTACCAGCTGGAGCTCGCTCGACTCAGCACTCGGGGCCCACCTCAACCTGCGCTTGGCAGCGGCACGTCGTTTTCTCCAACGTCCGGTAGTTTTGGGCAGGCGGCTCAGTCAGACGTATACCCCACACCAGATACTAACTTCGATAACTTTTCTTTTCCTGTTACTTCATCTGGCGTTGGCCAGAGTTCAGACTTTCAGCCTTGAAGTTAGAGTTACGAGTCATCGGCACTAGGCTAGTTCGTTCATTCAACACTACAGATACCCTATGACAACGCGTAGAACTAGTCTGAATACGAGAGTTGTTTACCTTGGCCGTCGCTCTGCCCCACTGACAGGACTATCGAATAACCGTACCATGAGATGACGACGAAACCGCTGGCCCTCGGTCTCAACTCGTCGACGCGCCTCCTGCAGCTCGTCGTCGTTTTCCTCGTCATCATCGTAATTTGGCACGTGCCCTCTTCCGGCTTCGTAAAGGTGCTCACGGAAGTCTGTATCGAAGTCGCCTCCTTCGAGTCGGAGGATAAGGTTATGGAGGATGATGCATGAGCGGATGAATATGATGGCCCATTTGTGTTGTTTCGGCGAAGATATTTGTATACGAAGTTCGCGTAAGGCTTGGAAGCGACCCTTGAGGAGCCCGATGGCATGCTCAGAACGAATGCGAATCTAGCCCATTTGAGAACTCATTTGAAAGGCGAAAATATGTTTGACTTACCCGGGAAACATGATAGTTGTATGTTCGTTGATCTGGAGTCAACTCTCCGCCGATTGGTTTCTTGAACGGAGAGACACACCAGGTCTCGGACGGATATGCGGAGTCCGCCCATATCCACTCACCCGGGGCGAGGACGCGCTCGTGTTCCTTAAAGATGCGAGTGCTCCGGAATGACCAAGAATCGTGAACACTACCGGTGTGTCCCACAGCATAGTCGACGATGCGCAGGGAGTCCGGTAGCGTCACAAGCTAAAACAAAATGAGCTCTCAAAAGTGTCGTTTGAAGCGATGGTACTCACCTGACAGTCAAGGGAGTAGTTTTTATTTTTGTCGAACCACGTGTCGCCGTGAAGCCCAGGACGCTGGAAGAGCGGAAACTTCGTACCATCCACCATAAGGTGCCCGTTACTCCACTCCGGGCAAACCTGTGCAGCTACCCAGGCCTTGGCGTTCTCCTTCTCCTCCCGAGTTGGCAGATGAACGACTTCGTCATGCAGCGAGAGCAACGCGAGCATAACTCTGTTGGTACAGTTGAAAACGGTCCCTGGGCTGACACCGGCCCAGTGCCCAATTGCTTCAGGGCTCGCGGCGTTGCCGTAGTGACCAACGCGGTACAGCCAATGGTTCGGAGTGACTTCCATTACTCATGGGCTGACCGACGGTGAGAGTCTTTTATATGTCATGGGCCAGCCGACGTCGGCCGACACCTGAGATTTCTTCCGAGACTCATGGGCCAACCGATGTCGGCTCGGAGACATTTATTCCGGAGTTGTACTCCGAAGGAGTATTCCTGAGACTGCACAGGCATTTCCAGGTGTCAAGAAATCATTGCTCCAGAGCTGGATTCTGGAGGAAACACTCCGAGATTATGTGTGCATAACGGAATGTATAAACATGTGCAGGTCCGAGGAATATTGCACATGTTCTGGAGGAACAACTCCAAAACACTCCGAGATTATGAGGGTGTAACAGAGTGTGCAGGTCTGAGGAATGTTACACATGTTCTGGAGGAACAACTTGAACTCAAAACCACTCCGAGACTATGAGGATATAATGGAGTGTATAAACAGGTGCAGGTCCGAGGAATACTCCACATCTGCTGGAGGAACAACTCTGAAACACTCCGAGATTATGAGGATATAATGGTGTGTATAGACATGTGCAGGTCTGAGGATGGTTACACATGTTCTGGAGGAACAGCTCTGAAACACTCTGAGATTATGAGGGCATAACGGAGTGTATAAATATGTGCAGGTCCGAGAAATGTTGCACATGTTCTGGAGGAACAACCCTGAATCACTCCGAGATTATGAGGATATAATGGAGTGTATAGACATGTGCAGGTCTGAGGAATGTTACACATGTTCTGGAGGAACAACTTTGAAACACTCCGAGATTATGAGGGCATAATGGAGTGTATAGATATGTGCAGGTCTGAGAAATGTTGCACATGTTCTGGAGGAACAACTCTGAATCACTCCGAGATTATGAGGATATAATAGAGTGTATAGACATGTGCAGGTCCAAGGAATGTTGCACATGTTCTGGAGGAACAACTTTGAAACACTCCGAGATTATGAGGGCATAACGGAGTGTATAAATATGTGCAGGTCCGAGAAATGTTGCACATGTTCTGGAGGAACAACTCTGAAACACTCCGAGATTATGAGGGCATAATGGAGTGTATAGATATGTGCAGGTCCGAGAAATGTTGCACATGTTCTGGAGGAACAACTCTGAATCACTCCGAGATTATGAGGGCATAATGGAGTGTACAAACACGTGCAGGTCCGAGAAATGTTACACATGTTCTGGAGGAACAACTCTGAATCACTCCGAGATTATGAGGGCATAATGGAGTGTACAAACATGTGCAGGTCTGAGAAATGTTACAAATGTTCTGGAGGAACAACTCTGAAACACTCCGAGATTATGAGGATATAATGGAGTGTATAGACATGTGCAGGTCCGAGGACTGTTGCACATGTTCTGGAGGAACAACTTTGAATCACTCCGAGATTATGAGGGCATAACAGAGTGTACAAACATGTGCAGGTCTGAGAAATGTTACAAATGTTCTGGAGGAACAACTCTGAAACACTCCGAGATTATGAGGGCATAATGGAGTGTACAAACATGTGCAGGTCCAAGAAATGTTACACATGTTCTGGAGGAACAACTCTGAAACACTCCGAGATTATGAGGGCATAACGGAGTGTATAAACATGTGCAGGTCCGAATCATGTTGCACATGTTCTGGAGGAACAACTCCAAAACACTCCAAGATTATGAGGGCATAATGGAGTGTGCAGATCCAAGAGATGTTACACATATTCTGGAGGAACAACTCTGAAACCCTCCAGGATTATGGGGCATAATGGAGTGTGTAGGTCCAAGGAATGTTACACATGTTCTGGAGGAACAACTCTGAAACACTCCAAGATTATGAGGATATAATGGAGTGCATAGACATGTGCAGGTCTGAGGAATGTTACACATATTCTGGAGGAACAACTCTGAAACACTCCGAGATTATGAGGGCATAATGGAGTGTACAAACATGTGCAGGTCCAAGAAATGTTACACATGTTCTGGAGGAACAACTCTGAAACACTCCGAGATTATGAGGGCATAACGGAGTGTATAAACATGTGCAGGTCCAAGAAATGTTGCATGTTCTGGAGGAACAAGTCTGAAATATTCCAAGATTAGTATGAAGGCACAACAGAGTGTATAAACATGTGTCAGTCAGAGGAATGTTACACATGTTCTGGAGGAACAACTCCGAGATTATGTGGGTGTTGTCTAAAGAATATGACTGTTCTCTCATTATTATAACAATTACACTCCATATTTCTTAGTGAGAATACATGACCTTGCTCTATTATTAGCTGTTAGTCTGATTGGTGAGGCACAAGGAACATTATGTGTCAATTCCTGTCATTTCGGAATATTACATAAACATTTTTCGTGACTGCTTGACACATCCAGTGGTCAGGGAGCTGCACTCAACCATCTTTACATACATTCATTAATCACTTTCGCTGAACATCTAGACATGATTAAACTCTTCTGTAGGCCAATTGGGTGGTGGAGGTGTTCCATGTATGATGTCAAAGACTTGTACATATTTAATTAGTCTTGAAGTTGTTCCTCCATATACTAGTAGACTATACAAGGAACATTCTTTGGACACCTTTATATGTTGTCCAGACACTCAAGTGATCTGAGAGTTGTTCCTTCTAATGTTACATGTTGGTCACCTGCACACAGTTCTACCCTGACCCCCATTACATCCATATAATATTAGAGTGTTTCCTTCCAAATCAATATCTAGAATAGTATTTGTTAGACACCCCACACATGTTTATACACTCATTTATATGCACATAATCTTGGAGTTGTTCCTCCAAGTCCAGAACATCCCTCAGACACCTGCATATGTATATACACTCTGTTGCACCCTCATAAACTTGATTGTGTTCCTCCAGAACATTTATAACATACCTTGGACAGCTGCACATGTTCATACACTCCATTCCACCCTCATAATCTTGGAGTGTGTCAGAGTTGTTCCTCCAGAACATGTGCAACATTTCTTGGACCTGCACATGTCTATACACTCCATTATATCCTCATAATCTCGGAGTGTTTCAGAGTTGTTCCTCCAGAACATGTGTAACATTTCTCGGACCTGCACATGTTTGTACACTCCATTATGCCCTCATAATCTCGGAGTGTTTCAAAGTTGTTCCTCCAGAACATGTGCCACATTTCTCGGACCTGCACATATTTATCCACTCCGTTATGCCCTCATAATCTCAGAGTGTTTCAGAGTTGTTCCTCCAGAACATGTGTAACATTCCTTGGACCTGCACATGTCTATACACTCTATTATATCATCATAATCTCAGAGTGATTCAGAGTTGTTCCTCCAGAACATGTGCAACAGTCCTCGGACCTGCACATATTTATACACTCCATTATATCCTCATAATCTCAGAGTGTTTCAGAGTTGTTCCTCCAGAACATGTGCAACATTTCTCGGACCTGCACATGTTTGTACACTCCGTTATGCCCTCATAATCTCGGAGTGTTTCAGAGTTGTTCCTCCAGAACATGTGCAACATTTCTCGGACCTGCACATATCTATACACTCCGTTATGCCCTCATAATCTCGGAGTGTTTCAGAGTTGTTCCTCCAGAACATGTGCAACATTTCTCGGACCTGCACATATTTATACACTCCGTTATGCCTAGTGATGTCAGGTCCAGTTGCCCAAACCGGAAAAAAACCGCAACCCAACCGGACCACAACCGGAAACAACCGGACTTTCGGTTGCGGTTGGGGCCCGGCACAGCAACGTGCGGTTGCGGTTGCCGCGATTACATCGCGTTCTCCAACCGGTTGCGACCGACTGCAACCGGTTGCAACCGTTTTTGCGTGGTTATTTCTGTGGTATTCAAAGGGTACTAGGGTACTATTGCAAAGAAAAATACTATCGTAAGATACAACAAGTACTACACTATAACACAACTATAGAGCCTGTCATCCCTGCCCCCCGCCGACATCGCGTCACCACCGTTGTCTGCCGCGTTGTCTTGAGTCGTTGTCGTCGCTGTTGCGGGCCAATTTGTGGGCTTGCGGACGTTCGATGTTGCCTGCGGGTGCCGATGTCGTCGTTGTTGTCGCAATGTCTTGCGATGTCGTCGTGTCGTTGTTGTTGTCGTGGTCGAGTTGGACGTCGTGGTTAAGCTGTCGTCGCCGGCTGCTGGTGTCATAGGGGATCATGATGCCGTCGGAGTCGCGTTTGGGGCGGACGCAAGTGGACTTGCGTTGTCGGCGGCCTTGTGTTGGCGAGACAGCGCCGGTTGGTAGGTCGACTCAGGGCCGTGCTTCGTTTTGTCGTTGTCGTGGTTGGCGTGGCATTGGCGGGCTTGCTGTTGCGCTGTCGTAGTCGTCTGGGTGTACGCCGAGATAGGCTGAGTCACGCACGTCACGGGTCCCTAAAGTGTGCATTTCCCAATTTGTGCCCGGCCCGAGTGATCACCGCAATCCGCAGTCTGAATTCCTTGCTTACTGAATCACAGCAACAACAACGCAGCAACGCACCCGATGGAGCCTCAAGGCCTCAAGCTCAAGCTTCAAGCTGTATGCACCACCGACCGCCCCCAGTCCGGTTGCGTCACCCGGGCCTCAAACGACGACAACAACGACAACAACGACGCAAGGCAGCAACCTTGGCAGCAACATCGATTCAACGACGACGGTGGGCATGTTCAACTCGACAATGTCCAACTCGACAACGGCGACAGCGAGGTTGAAGACCAAGCGACGAACGACGATGACGACGACGACGACGCAAGTCACACAGACGACGCAACATATGACCCTGTAGGTAATCTGGGGACACGACGACAGCGGGGGGCAGTGACGCTCTTGGTGACGCTGCGGCGGTCTTTGCTAGTACTACAAACGACTCGGTTATATTTAAATTGTTCAGTAGTTATCTAGTAGTAGCATAGTAATAACCCACAGTATAGGGCAACTGCGTTGTCCCTATACCGTGGTGTCGAAGCGTACACCGCAGGTCTGACGGTATGACCCGCATCCTTGCCCGCGTTCCCTGCCGCCGCCGCCGGGGCCACGCCGGTTGGAACCGGTTCCAACCGCCCACAACCGGTCGCACAACCGACGACGATCGGTCGGTCACGGTCCGGTTGTCGGTTGTGCTGAGACGGTAAAAAGACCAACCGGTCGGGGTTTCGGTTGGTGCCCAAAAGGGGAAAAAACCGGACCCAACCGGACCTGACATCTCTAGTTATGCCCTCATAATCTCGGAGTGTTTCAGAGCTGTTCCTCCAGAACATGTGTAACCATCCTCAGACCTGCACATGTCTATACATGCCATTATATCCTCATAATCTCGGAGTGTTTCAGAGTTGTTCCTCCAGCAGATGTGGAGTATTCCTCGGACCTGCACATGTTTATACACTCCATTATATCCTCATAGTCTCGGAGTGGTTTTGAGTTCAAGTTGTTCCTCCAGAACATGTGTAACATTCCTCAGACCTGCACACTCTGTTACACCCTCATAATCTCGGAGTGTTTTGGAGTTGTTCCTCCAGAACATGTGCAATATTCCTCGGACCTGCACATGTTTATACATTCCATTATGCACACATAATCTCGGAGTGTTTCCTCCAGAATCCAGCTCTGGAGCAATGATTTCTTGACACCTGGAAATGCCTGTGCAGTCTCAGGAATACTCCTTCGGAGTACAACTCCGGAATAAATGTCTCCGAGCCGACATCGGTTGGCCCATGAGTCTCGGAAGAAATCTCAGGTGTCGGCCGACGTCGGCTGGCCCATGACATATAAAAGACTCTCACCGTCGGTCAGCCCATGAGTAATGGAAGTCACTCCAAACCATTATGTGCGCGGTAGAGAAAGATGGCGAGTTGTGTTGAGACGGGCGTCTGGGGAACGTTGGAGTTGTTGCTAAAGACAGGATGTCCACCAATCTTCTCAACAAGTCCGTCGAACGTGCTGGGGTCAACACGGACCTTGCGTCGGTACTGGTCGATGTTACCATCGCGCCAGTGGTCGAGGAGGTGGATTTGAGGGGCCTTCTTGACCTTGGGGTTGTCGCGCAAAACCCTCGAAGTGAGGATCTCTTGACGTAGTCGATCGAGTTCCGCTTGTGTGTTTAAGTAGAACAAGTCTTCAACCTCAGAGAGGGAAAGGGAAAGGTGAGATGCTTGATTGTCGTCATCTGATGAGAAGGATGAGAGGCTGCTGAGGCTGGAGAACGACGAGGGCTCCGAATCTGAGTCAGCGTTGACATCAGAACCTGGGGCGGCAGAAAGATCAACACCAGAGTCTTCAAGGTACTTGTGAACTTGATGCTCTCAGATGGGCCGCCGAAGGCGCGCTCGTTTGAAGGAGCGGTCAACGTCATCCAGATCATCCAGTAGCTTGCGGTGAAGGGGAACAGATGGCATGATCACAGGATAGACTCGGAGGCGGACAAAGCCACCACGCAACAAGGTCAACGAAAAGACGTAACAAGGCGGAGATTGAAAAAGTGTACCTTGCCGAAAGTTTGCCGGAGACCACAAATAATGCATTACGGTCTCATTATCGATTTTTTTCGGGGGGGGGGGGTTTCAAAGTTGGACATTATTGGTCCATTTTTATTTTATTATTTTTCACATTATCACAATAATTACACCAAAAATCAGATTAATGGACGTAATAATTGGCGCAATCATGGACAGATATAAGGGAACTTTGAAAGACCCTAATATAGTCGTGCCCAGGCACTGCACGTGCCGCCGCCGCCTCCTGTTTGACTCGGAACTTCGTCGCGAACGTGAAGACGTATACGCGATTCTAAACTATCAATTGCCCACGATTATCAATATTGCAATCTCAATCTGGTGCCATCATCGAAGGAACCACTGAGGTGTCTATCGTTCATGCACGTTCATATCCGCATTGACGCTCGCCGCCGCCGCCTCGTTGGGAGGCTTGACCACGAGGCGGTGTACGCGCCTTTACCTGTACACAGGTCCTTGATTCCTCCACATTTACCACCCCCATGTCCCAGACGACTTCCACGGCCGCAGCTTCCTCACGCTTCCAACTCATTTTCAATGCCGCCTTGAAATCCTACCAAAAGCAGACAAAGAAAGATCTCATCGCACATCCACTCGCCTCCCAGTTACAATCCTGCGACTCAACTAGCGCTATCCTCGCCGTCCTTCGAGAGCAAGTTCAGGAATTTGATCAAGCTCACAACGGCGATGACAGATTGACAAAGTGGTTGATCCCAACCGTGAACGTCCTGTATGCATTTTCCGCCGCTGTCTCCGAGGGCGTCGGTCTGGTAAGTCTTGACATTTGAACTAATGTAAGCCTCTCTCATGTATATTTGTAGGCTTTTTCGCCTGCAAAAGTGATCTTTGCAGGCATCGGTGTCCTCCTTTTAGCAAGTATCCCATCTATTCTTTTGACGGATCTTTCTGATGTTGAAGGTGTTATAGGCTGCCAAGGATGTTGCGGCGAGCAAAGATACTCTCGCAGAGCTATTCGAGCGCATAGGGTTTTTTTTCAACCGACTCGAATCTTACACTGAGGTGACACCAACGGCGGCGATGACAAACATAATCACGAAGATAATGGTGGAGGTACTTACGATCTTTGGGATTGCAACGAAAGAGCTAAGGCGGGGATCTGCAAGTGAGTGTCCGATTGGCGGTCTATTAATGTCTACTGAAGTACGCGTAGAAAAGTTCCTGAAGAAATTGGCCGGAATGAGTGATCTAGAGGATGCGGTGAAGAAGCTGGACAGATTGACGCAAGAGGAGGCTCGAATGGCGCTTGCGGAGGTGCTGAAGATTACACACATTGTCCGGGACGACGTGAAAGTGGTCGACGGTAAAGTGGAGAACATAGACGGCAAGGTAGAAGACGTGGGCGACAAAGTGGTCGACGTGGGTGACAAAGTAGACGACGTGGGTGATAAAGTCGATGACGTATGCGACAAAGTGGTCGATGTGGGCGACAAAGTGGTCGACGTGGGCGGCAAAGTAGACGACGTGGGCAGCAAGGTAGATGACGTGGGTGGCAAAGTGGAGGATATAGGCGACAGAGTCCAATCCGTTGATGAAAAGCTACAAGTAGCTATCGAGGGTGCGCGGCGCGTGTCCAGCCAGTCACCGATATTTTCTAACATTCTTACTTTCAGACGGCAAGGAGACAAGAGTAGTAGCGACGGAAGCAAAATCGATTGTCCAACAGATGGCAATTAGCGTAGACCATATCCAGTGTTCGTGATCTCCCAGCCTCGCCGTCTCTCACTGCTCGCGCTTAAACCTACTCATAGGGAATCAGATAAAACAGCTCCTACGAGCGTGGCTGTCTCCCGCCGATCCGTCCACAAACCATAACATTGCACGAAAAGCTCAACACAAGGGAACGGCCATGTGGTTCTTTCAGGGCAGTATCTTCATCGAATGGAAGTCTACTGGCTCGCTCTTGTGGATCCATGGCAAGCGTGCGTTTCTCTCACCATTTTTCGGGCTCGCGCATTTTGACAGACTCCGATTTTGGTAGCGGGCTCCGGGAAGAGCGTCATTTGGTATGTTGTCCCTTGCCTGGTGTGATGTCGAAACTTATTTTTCGCCAGTTCCTCTGTCGTTCAAGACATTATGGCTGTATGCGAAGCCGGATCAGCTGTCATGGCCTATTTCTACTTCGATTTCCGCGATCTCAAAAAGCAAAGCCGTCACGACCTGCTACTTTCTCTCGTATTCCAGCTTGCTACTCGCTCTAGCCCCTGCTGTGATGTCCTTCACCATGTTTACGAGACACACGAGGATGGTACTCGACAGCCGAGCGATGACACCTTGCAGGAATGCCTGAAAGAGATGCTAAGACTACTGGAACACGGCCCAACTTTCGTCGTCCTGGATGCGCTCGACGAATGTCCAGACTCTCTTGGAATTCCATCTCCGCGTCATGAAGTTCTCGAACTCGTGAAGGAACTCGTCGACCTTGACCTGCAAGGACTCCACATTTGCGCGACGAGTCGCCCAGAAGTTGACATCCGAGCTGTCCTCGACCCGCTGGCGTCTCGTTCGGTTTCCCTACATAACCAAACTGGTCAACAAACTGACATTACCGGCTACGTTCGGAACGTCGTCAACTCGTCTCCGAGTACGGCAATGAGGAGATGGAGAGCGGATGATAGAAATCTAGTAATCGAGACGCTGACAGAACGAGCCGATGGAATGTGAGAGCGTCAAATTATACTGTGCTAACAGCGGATTCTTATGTTGTCGTACAGGTTCAGATGGGTATTTTGCCAGCTGGATGCGCTGCAACATTGCTTCCCATCGAACCTCCGTCAATTTCTTAATGAATTGCCTGAGTCCCTGGACGAGACATACGAGCGGATACTGAGGGGCATCAATAAGGCTCAGAAGGATAATGCCCGTCGTCTGTTACAGTGCCTTGCTGTAGCTATCCGACCGCTTCGAGTCGAGGAGCTCGCGGAACTACTGGCGTTTGATTTTCAAGGGTCGAGCTCGGGAGGGATTCCGAAGTTGAAGGATGACTGGCGATGGGACAATCAAGAGGAGGCGGTACTTTCGACGTGTTCAAGTTTAATCGCCATCGTCCCTGATGGTGGTTCGCGGGTGGTGCAATTCTCGCACTTTTCGGTGAAAGAATACCTTACGTCGGCTCGTCTCGCACGGTCAGATGAAGATGTTTCCCGGTTTTATATTGATCCCGAGGCGGCGCATACGATCCTGGCGCAGGCATGCCTTGGGACACTACTCCGGCTGGACGAACACGCTGATGTCGGAGGGTTCCCTCTGGTCAAATACGCTGCTCGATACTGGGTGGACCACGCACGATTCGATGGAGTGTCATCACTCGTACGAGATGGGATGGACGATCTATTCGACGGTTCCAAGCCACATTTCGCTGCGTGGCTTCGGGTGCACGACATGGACGAACGCTGGAGCCTGTTCTCGTATACCGGGCGACGTGGCGTCGGTTCCCCGCTTTATTATGCCGCATTCTGTGGATTTTATGACCTGGCAGAACGTCTGATTACGAAGCATCCCGAGCAAGTAAATGCGGGTGGCGGTCGCCTGCTGGCCCCGCTTCCGGCAGCTTTGTACAAGAGACACTTCGATGTCGCGAATTTACTGCACAAGCACGGCGCGATCGTAGATGTCCGAGGTGACAGAGAGAGGACTCCGCTTTACACTGCATCATACCATGGACGCGTTGACATCATGCAGTGGCTGCTTGATCACGGTGCAGATTCAAATGCTCCGAGATATGACGGGCGGACACCGCTGCACGCGGCAGCAAACGAAGCGCAACTCGGGGCTGTCCAGATACTACTCGGATACAGCGTAGGCATCAACTCGCGTAATGACGATGGCGAAACTCCGTTACACGAAGTTATCATGTATCCTCTTTGTTCGGAGGAAAGGAAGGTCGGCGTCATGCAGCTCCTACTGGAACATGGGGCGGACCCAAATGCATGTGACAACAAGCACTCGACTCCGTTACATCAAGCCACATCCAAGGGGTTAATCGAGGTCGCCCGATTGCTACTCAGTCACAGAGCGAACGTAGATGAAAGGGATGAGGAGGGCAGGACCCCATTTCAAGTGGCCTTGTCAAAAGGACACCATCAAATGATGAAACTGCTGTTAGAACACGGTGCCGTGGCTCAGTCTTAGAGTATATACTTTCACGCAAGCTTTCACGCTGCGGTTACCGACACGTAGAAATCTATTAATACCAGAAGTTATTGTAGAGCTACTAGATGAAGCCAGAAGTGGCGCTGCCGAGGAGTCGATAAGTTGATGAACCTCACGGAATACGCGCTCCCCTGTCGTCAATATCATGTGAGACAAATATGCCCTCAGAAAGATGGCCCCACCGGAGAAGCGAAACTTCCAAATCGACCCTGTTTCACACAACTTGGTGACAAGGGTTCGATGCGTCCTCACTGATGCTGCATGCATTGCTGTAATAGAGATACTGTAGCGTTCTACCTGAGGTGATATGAACCGTAAAGGGTGAGAGAATATAAGACAAAAGCACGAAGGAGAGCCCCAGATCAGGAGCAGGCGCACTCATTTGCGCTTTGTGAGCACCTTCACGACGGCTGCCTTGATAACGCCTGCAGCGCGCTCGCATTCCTTGCGCGACAGCGCCGCAGTGACGGCGAGCCGGATCCTCGGGCGCGCCTCAGCACAGCCCCTGCCCGCGCCGCCGCGCCCGCGTGGTCCACACGCCTTGCGCGAGTGCATCATCCACAATGTCCTGCAGCTGGCGCTCCTCACCCGCGATGTCGAACAACGGTGCATCGTGCGGCGCGGGGGTCGCCGGGTTCGGCGGCTTCGCAGACACGGATGTGGATGCAGAAAGCGTCGCCGCAGACCGCAGGTGGATGTGGATGATTGGCGAGGCGGGATGTGAGGGGATTGTGATGGCCTCGACCCGGTCAAGAACCGCCCGGATCGTACGCACGTTCTCTTGCAGCGTGCTCAGGATCGATGGCATGTTCCGTAGGATGTTGATGGCCTATGAGGCAGAGACCGCGAGGAGCGCAGGGACCGCGGCGGAAAAGACGAATGATGTGCTGGTGGTCCGCGACGATACGCGAGCCCGCGCAGAATCCCCCCAATGAGTTGAGGGTGTTGGCAACTGATCCGATGATCATGTCTATTTGTGTGGCCTTTGTGAGCCAACACACGACAAAACAAAACAAAAGAGACGCATACGGGGACGTTATACAGTTCCGTAAGACCGCGTCCGGTTCGGCCTACTGTACGAAACGAGACGCTCCCATCGAGAATAAGACGATACTTGTACTTGTGCTTCAGCTCGATCTATTCACCTAGTCAGAACGCAACAGTACTGTCTCTGGTCGCGTACAACTTACTAGTTTTGGTAAACCAACCATGGCAACGTCTTTTTCAAAGATACTGTCAGTGACAATGGATCGTCTCGTAAGAGGTCCACGACGTTTGCAACGTTCTTTTTCGACGCTTAGGAACACGTCTTCGAGGCCTTTCAGGTCGTTGTGATCGAACCAGCGAACCGTAGAACGCGAAATTCGCAAGCCCTTCTGGATGGCAAAATTGATACCCGGTCGGCGACAATGATGTCGCCACGTTTTGCAAAGGCGGAGATAACGCAAGGTATTGTCGAGAACCACAGGAGGTAGAGGATCGAGATGTCTGTACCGAGGAAGTCCGCTATGTCTCGTTCAAGATTCGTGTGGACATCTGCGGACCTGAGCCGTTCATTCATCCCAGTAAAGGCGTATGGACAGCACAAACGCACCAATAGTACCATAGAACCCAGGAAGACCACAGCTACCGACACCATATTTCCGGAGGGTCTCTATCGCGCGCACTTTGATAACTTCGTTGCCGGCGAGGCCCGTGAAGTTGTAGCTGGCAAGATTGAGAACGTGCTTTCCCATGTGCCCATTTGCACCAGAGACCACAGGTAGACGCGGAATCGGATTAGGGTCTATTCGTCCACGAGCTCGTCGACCTCCTGTCGCGTTGGACGTGGGTCAACGTGGGCCAGTGGAAAGACACTTAGCGGACCGACCTTTTCTGAAAACTGAATAAAGCGCCTTTCGTCATTTTCTGCGCGGGTACGGGATCGAACAAGAGTGCGAATGGCGAAGAGGGCCAAGAGGATTTCGAGGACCGTGCGACCGGGGTCGTTCTGGTGGGAAGACTTGATATAGCGGGCGATGAAATGGGACCCAGGTATCTTATTTTAAAAACAGATATCAGAGAAATGGAAAGAAATGCGAAGAGAGGCTCGAGCGCAGAGGCTGAGCGCTGAGTACTCTGAGTTATCGATGGTGGTCCGATCATGGTTGATCGGAGTGAACGCAACATAAGCGAATGTGAGCTTGGTTGAGCGTGTTGGCAACTGATCCGATGATCATGTCTATTTGCGTGGCCTTTGCGGTTCAGTTGAGCCAACACACGACAAAGCGAAACAAGAGACGCATACAGGGACGTTATAGAGCTCCGTAAGACCGTGTCCGGTTCGGCCTACTGTGCCAGAGGAGATGCTCTCATCGAGAATAAGACGATACCTGTACCCGTCTTTCAGCTCGATCTATTCACCTAGTCAGAATGCAACAGTACTGTCTCTGATCGCGCACAGCTTACCAGTTTTGGTAAATCAACCATGGCACCGTCCTTCTCAAAGATGCCCTCAGTGACAATGAATCGTCTTGTCAGAGGTCCGCGACATTTCCGACGTTCTTTTTCGACGGTCAGTAGCACGTCTTCGAGGCTCTTCAGGTTGTTGCGATAGAACCAGCGAACCGTGGAACGCGAAATTTGCAAGCCCTTCTGGATAGCAAAATTGAGGCCCCGGTCAGCGACAATGATGTTGGCGCGCTTTGCAAAGGCGGAAATCACACAAAGTATTGTCGAGAACCCCTGGGAGTAGAGAATCGAGGCCTCTGTACCGAGGAAGTCCGCTATGTCTCGTTCAAGATTCGTGTGGACATCTGCGGACGTTCATTCATCCCAGTAAAGGGGCATCGACAGCACAAACGCACCAATAGTACCGTGGAACCCCACACCATATTTCCGGAGGGTCTCTATCGCACGCAGTTTGATGCCTTCGTTGCCGGCCAGGCCCGTGAAGTTGTAGATTGAGAACGTGCTTGCCCGTGTTGGCGAGTTTCAGCCTGGGCCCATTTGCACCAGAGACCGCAGGTACTGACGCGAAATCGGATTGTCCTTCTGGAGTGAACGGGCCACCCAGAGGTTCTGGTGTCCATGCGTCCACGAGCTCGTCAACCTCCTGTCGCGTTGGACGTGGGTCAACGTGGGCCAGCGGAGAGACACTCAGCGGACCGACCTTTCCTGAAAACTGAATAAAGTGCCTTTCGTCGTTTTCTGCGCGGGTACGGGTGCAAATGGCAAGAGTATTTCGAGGACCGTGCGACCAGGGTCGTTCTGGTGGGAAGTCCTGATATAGCGAGCAACGACAAGGGATTCAGGTATTTTATTTTAAAAAAAGGACTCTGCCTATATTAGAGCATAGGACAGAAATGCGAAGAGAGACTTGAGGTCTGAACGTAACATAAGGGAATGTCACACTCGAGTCACCGTCTCGACCGCTTTCAAGTGGTTCTTTGGACCAGTTGAAGACGGCGCTATGTCACCTGGTCCGTCCAACAAACGATATCGCATCCTCCCCACGCGCCGTCAGATGGACTTTCTCAAGCAGATTGTACTGTATGCTTTCACACGACAATCCTAACTGATGTGGCAGTTCACTACTGTAATAGAATACCTAAGTGTTGGAGAGCGCATATTATAGACCGCACAGATAGGAGAAACAATAAGGGACGGCGGGAGAGCTCTGGCCCGGGATCGGCGCGCGGGGAAGCAGGGGCATTCAATTGAGCTTTGTGAGCACATTCGCTACGGCAGGCTTGACGCCGCCAGCGCTTTCACACTGCTTGCGCGACAGCGCCGCTGTTAGGGCGACCCCGAGGCAGATGCGCGGGCGCTCCTGCCAGCGGATGAGCTCTTGCAGGCACGTGATCCACATGTGGTGCTTGACCACCTCCTTCACGATATTCTGCAGCAGGCGCTCCTCACCCGGAATGTTGAACGATGGTACATCGCGCGACAGAGGGATTGCAGGATTCGGCGGTTTCAGTGACATGAATGCGAATACAGTCAGCGTTGCAGAACGTAGGTAGCATGGATGATCGGCGAGACAGCGTTCCGAATCAAGCTTGTCAGCCTTGGCCTACCTAGACCGCAGGCGTGCTGGCTCGCGCCTCACGGCCATGGTAACCGCGCTGTCCGCCTTGCCGGTCAGTCTAGAGGTTGATCAACCCTGACACACCTGTTGATGAAGCTCAGAATAGCAGTGCCTGCATGAAGCTGGCAAAGCGATATGATCGCCATTAGACCCATCCATAGTACCGGCACGAACACGGAGACAGGAATGAAGAGGACCCATCTGACCTCGACCGTCTGCTTGAGTCCGTCCACCATAAATATAATCGTCCTACAGCCTCCTGGCGTTACTGACTTCTATTCAGCACGAAAGTCAGAAGAAATTCGAAAGTTAGGAGGACTGGGACGAACTCGGGATGTCCAGCCTCTCCCCGCGCCGCGCAAACCCCTCTGCGGCGGCCTTGGTTACATGCAGCGGTGCCAGGTCCGGCTGGAGGAACCGCTCTGCGTAGGCGTGACCCCTACCTCACCTTCGACCTTAACCATTGCCGTGAGAGCGCGCAGGGGGCTCCGGCAATCCAGGTAGACTGTCACGCCCACGTGCCTGTAGAGGCGTGGAAACCGATGCCGGGCTGTGTACGTAGATCTGTAGGAGTCCCAGTATGTGTGTGGTGTCTGCTCCGGTGATGATGATGACTTTACCCGAAAGGCGCGTCAGGCTTGCAATGTCGCGTGTTGGGTCGTCGGCAGTGGGTCATGTGAGAGTGAGAATATGGGTATACGATACGTCGGCACATGTATATGAGAAGAGGCGGGTAGGGGTATTAGGAACAACGATGAGGGAAATGAGCAGTTGTCCCGACGTGGAGCCCCGGGCCGAGTCGTGGATGTCAGGCTCGCACCGTATATGTTTGCCTCAGTATAGATGGTGGCGAATATCTACATCGACGTCTGCAACAAAGTCAAGAACTGCTACGACCAGCCAGTGATAATTCCGCAAGTCTGACCAGAGAGAAAGGGTGTGCTGTTGATGTTTTCATACTACAGTACAGTACGCCCACGCTGGTGCGAGTCAGAGAACAGATACTGCACGTGCCATCGCCGCCGCCGTTTGCACTTCCGAGTCGTCAAGACATAAACGCGACTTCAAACTATCAAGGACGCGTCCCTCTATGAACCTGTAAGCATCGCGCATCGCACCTGGCGATTATTGATATTGCGGTCACATTCTGGTGCAATCAACATCATCATTGAGGCATCTATCGTTCATGCACGTTCACGTACGCATTGGCGCTCAGGCTCGCCGCCTCGTTGGGAGGCCTGACCACGAGGCGGTGTACGCCATCTGCCGCCCAGTCTTCCCACCGAGACCAAATCATCCTTCATTCCTCCCATGTCCCAGACGACTTCCACGGCTGCAGCTTCCTCACGCTTCCAACTCATTTTCAATGCCGCCTTGAAATCCTACCAAAAGCAAACAAAGAACGATCTTTTCGCACATCCACTCGCCTCCCAGTTACAATCATGCGACTCGACTAGCGCTATCCTCGCCGTGCTTCAAGAGAAAGTTCAGGAATTCGATCAAGCTCGCAGTGGCGATGACAGATTGACAAAGTGGTTGATCCCAACCGTGAACGTCCTGTATGCATTTTCCGCCGCTGTCTCCGAGGGCGTTGGTCTGGTAAGTCTCGACATCTGAACTAATGTATGCCTCTGATGTATATTGTGTAGGTGTTTTCGCCTGCAAAAGTGATCTTTGCAGGCATCGGTGTCCTCCTTTTAGCGAGTATCCCGTTTATTCTTTTGGCGGATTGTTCTGATGTTGAAGGTCTTATAGGTTGCCAATGATGTTGCGGCAAGCAAAGATATTCTAGCAGAGCTATTCGAACGCATAGGGTTCTTTTTCAACCGGCTTGAAACTTACACAGAGGTGACACCGACGGCGGCGATGACAAACATAATCACGAAGATAATGGTGGAGGTGCTTACGATCTTTGGGATTGCAACGAAAGAGCTCAGGCGGGGATCAGCAAGTGAGTGTCCGATTAGCGGTCTATCAGTCTCTACTGAAGTACGCATAGAAAAGTTCCTGAAGAAATTGGCCGGAATGACTGATCTGGAGGATGCGGTGAAGAAGCTGGACAGATTGACGCAAGAAGAGGCTCGAATGGCGCTTGCAGAGGTGCTGAAGATCACACACATTGTCCGGGACGACGTGAAAGTGGTCGACGGAAAGTGGAGAACATAGACGGCAAGATAGAAGACATGGGCGACAAAGTCGACGACGTGGGCAACAAAGTAGACGACGTGGGCAGCAAAGTGGAAGATATAGGCGACAGAGTACAATCTGTTCATGAAAAGATCCAAGTAGTCATTGACGGTGAGCGACACGTGTCCAGTCAATCACCGATGGTCCGATACCTTCTAACATTCTTATTTCAGACGGCAAGGAGACAAGACTGGTGGCGACCGAAGCAAAATCAATTATCCAACAGACCGCAAACAGCGTAGACGAACTCAAGTGTTCGTCATCTCCTAGCCTCACCGTCTCTCACTGCTCGCGCTTAAACTTACTTATAGGGAACCATATAAACAGCTCCTACGAGCCTGGCTCTCTCCCGCCGATCCGTCCACAAACCACAACATTGCACGAAAGGCTCAATACAAGGGAACCGCTGTGTGGTTCTTCCAAGGCAGTATCTTCATCGAATGGAAGTCCACTGGCTCCCTCTTGTGGATCCATGGCAAGCGTGCGTTTCTCTCACCATTTTTCGGGCTCGCGCTTTCTAACAGACTCCGATTTTGGTAGCGGGCTCCGGGAAGAGCGTTATCTGGTATGTTGTCCCTTGCCTGCATTGATGTCGTAACTTATTTTTCTCCAGTTCCTCCGTCGTTCATGACATTATGGCTGTATGCGAAGCCGGATCAGCTATCATGGCCTATTTCTACTTCGATTTCCGCGATCTCAAAAAGCAAAGCCGTTACGACATGCTACTTTCTCTCGTATTCCAGCTCTCTACTTGCTCTAGTCCTTGCTGTGATGTCCTTCACCACGTTTACAAGACACACAAAGATGGCACTCGACAGCCGAGTGACGACACCTTGAAGGAATGCCTGAAAGACATGCTAAGACTACTGGGACACGGCCCAACGTTCGTCGTCCTGGATGCGCTCGACGAATGTCCAGACTCTCCCGGAATTCCATCTCCGCGTCATGAAGTTCTCGAATTCGTGAAGGAACTCGTCGACCTTCACCTGGATGGACTGCACATTTGCGCGACGAGTCGCCCAGAAGTTGACATCCGAGCTGTCCTCGACCCGCTGGCGTCTCGTTCGGTTTCCCTACATAACCAAACTGGTCAACAAACTGACATTACCGGCTACGTTCGGAGCGTCGTCAACTCGTCTCCGAGTACGGCGATGAGGAGATGGAGAGCGGATGATAGAAATCTAGTAATCGAGACGCTGACAGAACGAGCTGATGGAATGTGAGCGTCAAGTTATCCTGTGCTAACAGCGGATTCTTATGTTGTCGTACAGGTTCAGATGGGTATTTTGTCAGTTAGACACGCTGCAACATTGCTTCCCATCGAACCTCCGTCAATTTCTTAATGAACTGCCTGAGTCCCTGGACGAGACATACGAGCGGATATTGAGGACCATCAATAAGGCTCAAAAGGATAATGCCCGTCGTCTTTTACAGTGCCTTGCTGTAGCTGTCCGGCCGCTTCGAGTTGAGGAGCTCGCGGAACTACTGGCGTTCGATTTTCAAGGGTCGAGCTCGGGAGGGATTCCGAAATTGAAGGATGATTGGCGGTGGGATGATCAAGAGGAGGCGGTACTTTCGACGTGTTCAAGTTTGATCGCCATCGTCCCTAGCGGTGGTTCCCAGGTAGTGCAGTTCTCGCACTTTTCGGTGAAAGAATACCTCACATCGCCTCGTCTCGCACAATCTCAAGGCGATGTTTCACGGTTTCATATCGATTTCGAGGCGGCGCATACGATCCTTGCGCAGGCATGCCTTGGGACACTACTCCAGCTGGACGAACACGCTGATGCCGGAGGGTTCCCTCTGATCAAATACGCTGCTCGATACTGGGTGGACCACGCACGATTTGATGGAGTGTCATCACTCGTACGAGATGGGATGGTCGATCTATTCGACAGTTCCAAGCCACATTTCGCTGCGTGGCTCCGGGTGCACGACATAGACGAAGACTGGACCCTGTTCTCGTATTACCCGCGACATGGCGTCGGTTCTTCTCCGCTTTACTATGCCGCATTCTGTGGATTTTATGACCTGGCAGAACGTTTGATTATGAAGCATCCCGAACAAGTAAATGTCGGCGGCGGTCTCCTCCTGGCCCCGCTTCCGGCAGCTGTGTACAAGAGCCACTTCGATGTCGCGAATTTACTGCACAAGCACGGTGCGATCGTAGATATCCGAGGTGACGGAAAGCGGACTCCGCTTTACGCTGCATCATTCTATGGACGCGTTGACATCATGCGGTGGCTACTCAATCACGGCGCAGATCCAAATGCTTGGACGGATTTCGGTTGGACACCACTGCACACGGCAGCAGTCAATGGGAACCTCGAGGGTATTCAAGTGCTACTCGAACACAAAGCAGACATCAGCATGCGGAGTGACATTGGCAAAACTCCGTTATACGTGACCGTAGATAACATTAAGGATCATTCGAAGGGAAAGAGGTTTGAGAGATTGCAGCGACTACTGGAACATGGGGCGGACCCAAATGCATGTGACAACAACCACTCGACTCCGTTACATCAGGCATCATCCAAGGGATTACTCGAGGTCGCTAGATTGCTACTCAGTTACGGAGCGAACGTAGACGAGAAGGACGGGGAGGGCAGGACGCCACTCCAAGTTACCGAACACCAAGAAATGACGAAGCTGCTGTTAGAACATGGTGCTGTGGTATAAGTCACGATTCAGTTACCGACTGTATAAATGCATGAATACCAGAAGTCATTGTAGAACTGCTAGTTGAAGCCGGAAGTAGCGCTGGTGAAGGATTGATGAGTTGACGAACCTCACAGAATACGCGTTCCCCTGTCGTCGATATCCCGTGAGTCATGTATACTGTACCCATAGAAGGCGATGTTCGACCCCATGCAGAGAAGCGCGACTTGCAAATCGACCACAGTTCACACGACTCAGCGACAAGCGTTCGATCATTCCCTAACTGATGCTGCACGCATTACTGTGATAGAGATACTGTGGCGCTCTACCTGAGGTGATATAAAGTGTAAAGGGTGGGAGAAAAGCACGACAGGAGAGCCTCGGATCAGTAGCAGGCGCACTCATTTGCGCTTCGTGACCACCTTCACGACGGCGGCCTTGATGACGCCAGCAGCGCGCTCGCATTCCTTGCGTGACAGCGCCACCGTAACAGCAAGCCGGATGCTCGGGCGCGCCTCGATCAGCTCTTGCCCCCGCAGCCGCCGCGCTCGCGTGGTCCACACACCCTGCGCGAGCGCCTCGTCCACGATATCCTGCAGCAGGTGCTCCTCACCCGCGATGTCGAACGACGGTGCATCGCGCGGCGCGGGGGTCGCAGGGTTCGGCGGCTTCGCAGACACGGATGTAGATGCAGAAAGCGTCGCTGCAGAACGCAGGTGGATGTGGATGATTGGCGAGGCCGGATGCGAGGGGATTGTGATGGCCTCGACCCGGTCAAGGACGGCCCGGATCGCGCGCACGTTTTCCTGCAGCGCGCTCAGGATCGATGGCGTGTTTCGCAGGATGTTGATCCCCTCCGAGGCGGAGACCGCGAGGAGCGCAGGGAGCGCGGCGGAAAAGACGAATGATGTACTGTTGATGTGTTGGTGATCTACGACGATACGCGAGCCCGCGCAGAATCCCCCCGATGAGTTGAGCGTGTTGGCAACTGATCCGATGATCATGTCTATTTGCGTGGCCTTTGCGGTTCAGTTAAGCCAACACACGAACAAGCGAAACAAAAAAGACGCATACGGGGACATTGTAGAGTTCCGTAAGACCGCGTCCGGTTCGGCCTACTGTACCAAACGAGATGCTCTCGTCGAGAATAAGACGATACTTGTACTTGTGCTTCAGCTCGATCTATTCACCTAGTCAGAACGTAACGGTACTGTCTCTGATCGCGCACAGCTTACCAGTTTTGGCAAATCAACCATGGCACCGTCCTTCTCAAAGATGCCCTCTGTGACAATGAATCGTCTTGTAAGAGGTCCGCGACGTTTGCGACGTTCCTTTTCGACGCTCAGGAGCACGTCTTCGAGGCCTTTCAGGTCGTTGTGATCGAACCAGCGAACCGTAGAACGCGAAATTTGCAAGCCCTTCTGGATAGCAAAATTGATACCCCTGTCGGCGACAATGATGTCGCCACGTTTTGCGAACGCAGAGATCACGCAAGGTATTGTCGAGAACCCCTGGGAGTAGAGGATCGAAGCTTCTGTACCGAGGAAGTCCGCAATGTCTCGTTCAAGATTCGTGTGGACATCTGCGGACCTAAGCCGTTCATTCATCACGCATCGACGGCACAAACGCACCAATAGTACCGTAGAACCCAGGAGGGCCACAACTACCGACACCATATTTCCGGAGGGTCTCTATCGCACGCACTTTGATAGTTTCGTTACCGGCGAGGCCTGTAAAGTTGTAGCTGGCAAGATTGAGAACGTGCTTGCCCGTGTTGGCGAGTTTCGGCCTGGGCCCATTTGCACCGGACACCACGGGTACAGACGCGAGATCGGATTGTTCTTCTGGGGTGAGCGGGGCACCTAGGAGCTCTGGGGTCCATTCGTCCACAAGCTCATCGACCTCCTGCGGCGTTGAATGTGGGTCGGTATGGGCGAGCAGAGAGATGCTCAGGCAGCGAACGAACCTTCTCAGAGAACTGAATAAAGTGTTTTTCACCGTTATCTGCGCGGGTACGGGACTGCAGAAGGGTACGAATGGCGAAGAGGGCCAAGAGTATTTCGAGGACTGTGCGACCGGGGTCGTTTTGGTGGGAAGACTTTACATAGCGAGCGACGACATGAGACCCAGGTATTTTATAGAAAACAAACTCTGCTTGTATGAGAACATAAGATAGAAACGCGAAGAGAGGCTCGAGGGCGGAGGCTGAGCCATCGATGGCGGTGGACATGATCGGAGTGAACGCAACGTAAGCGTGAGTCGACCGAGTTGGTCGCGTTCAGCGGCGGTCGCAGTCGCAGCCAACGCCAAGATGGCCTCTTCAAACGCCAACGGACTCGCCCCGAAGCACCAGCAACGACGTGTTCCCTCGCCCAACCTGCCGCTACCGCCCTCGGCCATCGACATCGTAAGTCGCCACATTTGTGCTGATAGCCGCTTTGTTCAACCCCCAATCCTGCAGCCACAGCCCGTGTACGGCAATAACTATCCTCGCACGAGGTCTCCTTCTCCGCTACGCTCTGGATTCAAGGTCGATCCCGAAACGGGAGAGATACAAAGCGAGGATGGTTCTGATGACGATAACGATGACGACAACAACGCAACCTGGGGTCGACGTTCTCACTCTCCAAACCCCTCCATCTCCAAGTTCGCGTCCAGCTTCGCTCAGCGCGTCGGCTCGTTCGTCAGCAGCGTAGGCAGTGCCGTCTCTCCTGGCCTGCCCACCGATGAGGAGCTCGAACGGGAGGCTGAGCGTGATCGTGAACGTTCCAGGCGTGAGGCAGAACGCATTCTCACCAGGGAGGCCGAGGAACGTCGCCTCATGGAAGAGAAGGTCTTTGCGATGCTACACACCGCTCACGGCTCCCCTAAACACGTCTCTCCCGCCCGCTCCCAATCCATGCCCTCTTTCGACACCCCCTCCCCTACCCCTTCCCAACGTGAGAACGGTATCACTTCCTGGTGGTCCGTCGCCAAGAATCGCCTTACACCGACAAAGGAGCCACTCACCGCCGCCCAACAGGTCATCCAAGAGGCCAAGGAGAAAGAAAAGCGCGAAAAGAAAGATGCGAAGAAGGACAAGAAGCGCTCCGTAGACTGGCCCAGCACACCGGAGAACAAGTACAACAACCCAACTCTGCTCAGCCTCGCTTCGCCCCCGAAACCCTCTCCGATGCACGCGCCATCCTCCGCTCCGTCTTCGCCGACCCCCGGAAGCCAGGGCCTTCCACCTAGTCTCCCCGCCAGTCTGGCACCAAGCCCCCTACGATCCGGCGATAATCGCGGTACCTCTCCGTCTCGTTCTCCGTCTCGCGACCCCCCTCCGCTCTACGCGCAGTTCAATGACCAAGGCACGCTTGATGTACCCGGTACGCTTCTCGTTGTCGCCCGGCGCTTCGAGAAGCTCGAGAAGTGGACCGTTGGACACGTTCGCGCACTCGAGGAGCGCATGAGTGACGTGGAGCGGTGGCTCGTCGACAAGGAAGGCGAAAAAGATAATACAGTCTCCAAGGTTGACGAGTCCGGCGCCTTGGAGGGCTCTGTCAACGAGATGCGAGACGAACTCATGGAAATGCAAGGCCGCATCGGCGAGCTGGGACGCGAAGTTGCCAAGCTCGTGACTACACCCGCGGTCCTATCCTCCGCGCCATCGCGCGTATCTGCACAGGCCGTGTCCACCGCTCCGCAGACCAACTCCTCATTTGCGATTCACGCACAGACCAGCTCTTCTATCACGGTCCACTCCCACTCCATCCCTCCGCACACGCCCCAGCCGTCAGTTTCCCGGATGTCTTCCCAGAGCGACCTCCGGCGACGCGACTCCATCAGTCCCCCGTTCGTCCCTCCGTCCGCCATCCGCGCGGAGCAGCCACGTTCGCGACTGCCCTACCCAACAGGCGACTACGCCTCTCCTCAAGGCTCGGTCATCCTCGGCCAAGGCGCGTTCTCCCCACCGCAATCTCCGCCGCCATTGACAAGCAACTCGGTCTCCGCATCGCCCTCCGGCCCACCGCGCTCCCGTCCCGTGTCCGTCGCCGGCCTCCCAGCTCCCTCGCCCCCACTGCCCCCTCCGCAGACGGCCCCCTCCGGCCTGCCACGGACAGGGGCCTCCCTAGTCGCCCCGCCGCAGCCCGCACGGCCGCGCTCGTCGAGCATCAGCCCGACACCACGTAGACGCTACACCGTCGCGCTCGGCGAACCGATCATGAAACCGCGCATGTCGACGTCCCCTCCGCCGCCCTCGATGTCCGCCTCGGCCACTGCGGCCGAGAACGACGACAACGACAACGACAACGACAACGACAACGATGACGACGATGACGACGACGACGATGGCACGGAGGAAGGGGATGCGCACGATCGCACGATCGGCCGCGCTGCGGGGCGCGTCGCCGCCGTTGCGGGCACCACCGTTGCCACGGCGCAGAAACACAGGAGAGACACCAGCAGGACGCACGATAGCAAGGGGTACGGCGCGCTGCAACAGCAGCAGCAGCAACAACAGCACCCATACCCGCACCATCGCCAGGGTACCCCACAAAAGCGTAGTGTAAACACTTTGGGGTATAATTTAGAAAATCAATTGATTTTTGTTTTCAAGTTATACAAGTGTGTAGTATCTTCGTTATCAATGTCGCCGTGTAAAGACTTAAGAAGAATATGTGAGAGTCTCGTGCTATCTGTGTGGTGGCCCATAACACCACTGCCGTCACGGTCGTCGTCGTCGATGGTAAGTCGTCGTCGTCAGTGAGCGCAGGGGAGGCTGTATTGCCGTCGTCGTTTGTGGCACGGCTCTAAGCATGTGAGCGCACCGCCGATCTGGGTGAGTGCCGCGAGCTGCCAGTCAAGCGCGAGGTGGGTAGTGGAGGTGCAAGTGTTGACGTGACGGCGCATATGGCAGTGACGGTGTTCAAGAGTTGGTACAGTGGCAATGTTGAAGCCTCACAGGTGCGAAGCGATAGCGATGCGATTCATCAATCTCTACTGTAAACACTTTCTCTGGCTTCAACATTACATCATACATGGCTCAATTGGTACACAATTCTGGGTATTCAACAATGGACTTATCCGTCATCCTTGTGGTGTTCGTAACTCCAGTCAGATCAACGTGCACGGGAATACTGGTCCCGAGAGCTGTTTGAACTTTTCTATGACACTGAAAGCTCGACAAGATATTATCGTAACAAACACAATGACAAACGAACCAGTTCAGTAGCCATGATAAAGCTTGCAAATAGGTGGACAGAGTGCTCTTGAGAAGACGATGCAGTAAGGTGTTGTCGAATCTTTGAGTCGATATTTGCTTCCCGATATTCAAGCTCAGCTTGGGTTAAAGCAGATTCGGGTGACAGGTTAGAGAGATGCAATAAAGTGGCGTGCATCAAGATGATGATAACAGCTTCGACAAAGGTCAGATGCACCGCAGAAATGATAAAGTGAAATAATACCAAGGGCCAAATGATTGCGATCAAGACTGGTGGCGGTCAGCTAGGGAAATAAATATCATAAGCCAGGGACAAATAATTGTAATACGAAAATAACACATTTGTAATGGTGGGCAGTGACATGATCTGCATGACTTGAAGAAGTGAGATTTTGGTGTAGTCAACGTATGGAGAGCACTTACAAACTAGAGAATGAAAGGAAGAAACCAGGTAGCAGGCCGGAAAGAAGAGAATGCACGCACGCGCTCGTTAGCAATGGATAATGATGATCAGTGGAGAGTCAAAAACGGGAGTGATGAACAGGCATGAAACGCAGTGAGGTAAAAGGCGACTCACATTCTGCAG
>JAKELI010000193.1:0-81541 GCA_021525025.1 Lactarius hengduanensis | reverse complement strand
CAAGACACAGGTGGCTGCCAGGGATTGTGCAACTTTTTACTGGTGTACCAGTAAGAAAGCACACAAGTATCACAAGTTGGCCAGCACAAGTTGTGCAAGTTGGAAAGTTCTTTACTAACTCTTTACTAATCAAGGGTCTTCGGGTTTTTCCTGTGTTTTTCCAATTGACCTTGTATGAAATAATGTTTTGAAATAATGTTTTCTTCCAGAAGAATCCGAATTTATATAGTTTGCTTATATCATGTATTATACAGTCAATAATCATGATAAACTATTCACACAAGAAACCAATAGAAAAAACCAATAAATAAAATCACATTTCACAGCGGCTACATAATACAACTAAAAACTAACAGGGTAGCGGAGCGGCTCATCGGTTGCTGTTGTCACCGCCATCCGCTGTCACCGCCGCTCATCACCGTCGTTGCCATCGCCATCGCCATCACCAGCCGTCCGTCGCCGTCGCCGCCGTCGCCATCGCCATCGCCGCCGTCGTCGTCACCATCGCCGTCGTCGTCGTCTCATCGTCGTCGTCGTCCTCATCGTCGTCGTCGTCCTCATCGTCGTCGTCGTCGTCGTCTCATCCCCACCACCGTCGTCATCGCAGTCGCCTTCATCCACCGCGGTTGTCATCGCTGCGATCGCCGTTCTTCCGATTGCCTTGCTGTCGCCTCGTCATTGCCGTTGTCGTAATGGTCGACTTCGCTGTGTTGTCGTCTTGGTCATTGCTGGAAACCGGCGTTAGCGCGCACCCCGCCGTGGCTGCGTCGTCGCTTTATAGGCGTGGTGTCACATTGGCTCTCCAGCGGCGGCAGTGGCGTAGTTTTGATTCCACCCTGGGGAGGGCTTCGGCAGCAGTGACGTCGACGACGTTGGGTATTGACAGCGGTGTACTTCTCGGCCTCTGTATATGATGAGTCGGCGCAGTAGAGAAGTTGACCGTAAATGGTGCCACGACCGAGAAACACGCACCAAATGCCAACCAACTGTAACTTACAAGAGACACGACACCTGCAGAGAGAAAGCGGTCGATGACGTTCACGGCAAGGTAAATCCATTAGGGAGGAGGTAGAAGCGCGTGTCTGCCTGAAGTATCTCAGGCAGGAAGTTGACTTACACGATCTAACAAACACGCACCTAATTCCAACAGACCGTAAGTTAGCATTAGACACGACATGCGCGGAGGGAAAGCGGTCGACGATGTTCACGGCGAGGGTGTCCCAGGGAGGAGGGCAGAAGAGCATATCCGCTAGAAGGATCTCAACAAGGAAGTTGACTACGGGTGGTACCATGATCCGAGAAACACGCACCCAATACCAACGGATTGTACGTTAGCAGGAGATTCGACATGCGCAGACAGAAAGCGGTAGATGATGTTCACGCCAAGGTAGGGTGTCCCAGGGAAGAGGCAGAAGCGCATGTCTGCCGGAAGGACCTCAGACAGGAATTCGATTACACGACCCAGCAAACCGCACATATTGCCGACAGATCGTTAGCAAGAAACACGACACCCGTGGAGAGAAAGCGGTCGATAATGTTCGCGGCGAGGTAAAGTGTCTCACCCCGGGAGGAGGCAGAGGCGTATGTGCGTCTGAAAGATCTCGGAGAGAAAGTTAAGTACAAGCGGTGCCACGATCCGAGAAACACACACCTAAACCAACGGATTATAGGTCAGCAGGAGATTCGACATGCACAGAGAGAAAGTGGTCGATGATGTTCGCGGCAAGGTAGAGTGCCTCAGGGTGGAGACAGCAGAAGCGCATGTCCACCTGAAAGATCTCAAAAAAAGAAGTTGAGTACAAGTGGTGCCACGATCCGAGAAACACGCACTTAATGCCAACTAACTGCAACTCAGCAAGAGACATGACACGCAGAGAGAAAGTCGATGGTGTTCACGGCGAGGTAGTGCGCCCCAAGGATGAAGCAGAAGCGCATATCCGCTGGAAGGATCTCAGACAGGAAGTTGACGACAGGTGGTGCCACGATCCGAGAAACGCACACCTAATACCAACCAACTGTAAGTCAGCAAGAGACACGACACGCGCAGAGAGAGAGAAAGCGTCGATGGTGTTTACGGTAAGGTAGGGATGCAGAAGCGCATATCTGCTAGAAGGACCTCAGACAGGAAGTTGACTACGGGTGGCGCCATGATTCGAGAAACACGTACCTAATACCAGTGGGTTGTAGGTAAGCAGGAGACATGACATGCGCAGAGATAAAACGGTCGATGATGCTCACAGTAAGGTAGAACGTCTCAGGGGAGCGGAAGCGCATCCGGGCCTGTACCAACCACGCATCTTCCATGCGAGGTCCTTTTAGCTGTCCATATAGTTCAGGGGGGAGAGTAATTGTTGTTCAATGCAGGCAAATAAGACCATAGGAGAAAAAGAGTGCGCACCTCGACAACCCCAACTAACCACCATAGCATCTTCAGTATCTATCAGCACCCAGGTCTTCCCATTTGACACCTTTGAACGGTTGAAAGAGAAGTACGAGCGAGGAAGAGGAAGCAAGCGAAGGACAGTGAGGTGTATGCGGCCTTGTTGTTGGATGAGTCAGTTGAGGGATGAAACAAAAGTCCGCTTGGTACGTTGAATGCCAGAATAGCCTTCCGTTTCGGTCACGCAGAACATCGAACAGTTCCTTACAGTACCGTGCCAGTGTTTTGAATACACGAACAACGTACGCGCGGTCTCCGAGTATGCCATATGGGCCACAAAAAGAGATGGGCCCGCACTATGGGGGTTCCATCACCTCAGGGAGTATCGTCTCGTGACGAAGACTATGTTGTAAGAAGTCCGGTATTACCAAGGTTCGAGGCTCATCGTTACCTGCTAGAAAGCCAAGGACCTTTTCGAATCGCAATATATGATCGACGTATTGACATCACTCGTTAAGAAGCCAATGGAAAACTCCCTACTTCTCGAGTACGGACATCCCAAGGGTGCTGTTGCCCTGGCCGCTGCGGGAGTATGTGACGACTCAGATTCTATGGCCATTTAAGGAGCTAACCGCCCGTAGGTTGAACGGGCATTTTTTGCCTTTCACAGTGGCCGGAAAGCCCGTGTTAGCCCATTTTCACGGGACAGCCATGGGGAAATTGTTGCCGATTACGTGGAAAATTTGAATGCTTTTAGTGAACGTCGTTGGAAGTCACTGCTGACTGCGTGTGGCCTCAAGAGAGAGGGGCAGGTCAAATACGTTCATTGGAATCCGCACGTCACGCGCTCTACATTCCGAGTAGTCCTTAAGACTACGTACTTGGAAGCTCTCCATATTTTCGTGGCAGTGTTTCAACTGGCAACTTTGCTGGCACCTACTTTCGTCATTCACTAATATTCACTACTTGTTCCGCATTGCTAATTAACACCTAATTTACTCTACTTTATGAATACTTACTGAGGCTACTACTACTTCACCATCGCTTGCATCGCCTTTCGTTGAACTCTAGAAATTACCAATGATAACCTATTCTTAAAACGTATCCTTATTTTCGCGACAACCCCCCGAGCGGACTTTCATCTCCGTCTCGTTTGGTTATGTCTCAACATGCCTCGTCCAACAAGGCCGCATACGCCCTCGTCTCGGGCTTGTTTTTCGCTTTCTTCCTCTTCCTCGCTCTTATCATTCTCTGTCAACCTTTCCCAATGGTGCCGAATGGGATGACCTGGGTGTTGGTGATGCTGCTGGTCCTATGATGGTCATCGGGGTCGTAGAGGTGCCCTCTTGTTTTCCTACAGTCTTCATCACTTGACGAAGTACCAACACTGAACAACAAACTACTCTCCCCAACCTAAAATATATGGACAGCCGACGGACCTCGCGTGGAGGATGCGTGGTATCCTTACCGACTGGTTGGTATAGGCCCACATGGGCTTCCGCTTCCCTGAGACACTCTGCCTTGCTGTGAGCATCATCGACCGCTTTCTCTCTGCGCGTCTCGTATCTCTTGCTAACAGTCTGTTGGCATTAGGCACGTGTTGCTTGGATCTTGGCACTGCCTGTAGTCAACTTCCTGTCTGAGATCCTCCAGGCGGACATGCGCTTCCGCCTCCTCCCTGAGACATTCTACTCTTCCGTGAGTATCATCGACCGCTTTCTCTCTGTTCGTGTCGTGTCTCTTGCTCAGAGTCTGTTGGTATGTTTCTTGGGTCGTGGCACCGCCTGTAGTCAACTTCCTGTCTGAGGTCCTTCAGGTGGACATGCGCTTCCGCCTCCTCCCCGAGACACTCTACCTTACATCATCGATCGATTCTCTCTGCGCATGTCGTGTCTCCTGTTAACCTACAGTCTATTGGCATTAAGTGCGTGTTTGTTGGATCGTGGTACCATCTGACAACTTCCTCTATTGCGCCGACTCGTCGTATTCAGGAGAGATCATTTAGGTGGACATGCGCTTCCGCATCCTCTTTTTTTTTTTTTGTGGATCCACCTTCCGCTTCCTCTCTACCTTGCCGTGAACACCATCGACGGCTTTCTCTCTGCGCAAGTCATGTCTCTAGTTAAATTACAGTTGGTTGGCATTAGGTGCGTGGTTTTTGGGCCATGGTGCCATCTGCAGTCGATTTCCTCTATTGTGCCGACTCATTTTGTTCAGGGGAGATCTTTCAGGCGGGCATGCGCTTCCGCCTCCTCTGGGACACCTACCTTACTGTGAGCATCGTCGACCGTTTTCTCTCTGCGCATGTCGTGTCTCTTTGCTGAGTTACAGTTGATTGGCATTAGGTGCGTGTTTCTCGGATCGTGACCCACCTGTAGTCAACTTCCTTTCTGAGATCCTTCAGGCGGGCATGCGCTTCCACCTCCTCCCTGAGACACTCTGCCTTACTGTGAATATCATCGACCGCTTTCTCTCTGCGCATGTCGTGACTCTTGCTAACAGTCTGTTGGCATTAGGTGCGTGGATCGTGGCACCGCCTGCAGTCAACTTCCTTTCTGAGACCCTTAGGCGGACATGTGCTTCTGCTTCCTCTCTGAGACTCTCTACCTTGCCGTGAACATGTGCTTCCGCCTCTTTGAGACACCTACCTTACCGCGAACAACACAAACTACCTTTTCTCTGCGCGGGTCGTGCCTCTTGCTAAGTTACAGTTGATTGACTCTAGGTGCGTGTTTCTCGGATCGTGGCACCACCTGTAGTCGACTTCCTCTACTGTGCCGACTCACACAGAGGCCGAGACCTTCAGGTGGAGAACTTCTGTACGTCCTCAATATACCAGAATGGAAGATGAGTTACCCAACCCTATCCATTTTCTTCCTCGGGTCAGCAAAGCGGACGAGTACAATGTCCAGGTGTCCAGGCGCGCACTGTCGCAAAGTACCTCTACGAGATCGAGTGCATAGAGTTAATTGATCGCCGCACTACCTTCTCCATTTGCTGCAACCTTGATGTAGTTGGCTCGCTTCGTGCTGGGGGAAAGAGGACTGGGTATGTCCGCCAGTGACAGACCTTCCATGTGCAACAGAGTTGACAATGGAACCCTCTAGACATCGAACTTGGTACGCTACCCGTTATACGCCGAGAGTTCACTGCAGTTCTTAACTACATCCCGGAGCCGGTCCGGCACCCTTCGTTCTTTGTCTTCCCGACCAATACACCATCTCATAACCAGCACGCATGTCTCACTGCCGTGAAGATTCAGGGTGTTGATGCGCTGAAGCTGCCAAATACTCCGGCTTCGTACCTTTTCAGCGCCGTCATATCTAATGCAAAGCCCTTGACGCGTAAATAACCTCTCGTCGGAGTCCACGACCATCTAAATAGGTCACACCCTGCGTAACGCAGAACTAAAACGGTCACTCCTAATGCTGTTCAAATACACATCACTTTGCCTCTATCATTGTATCTCCTGCTATAGTGTCTTATCTACTGAAACGTTGGTGTTTACTCCCCTTGCTAGCCTTTAACGTCGGCCCGAGGTAGCCGGCTGACCGAACACTGGCGTCTAACATGGCACTATGACGTATTTTCTTGCACTGAGTCCGCACTAGAGGCTTCTGACACTGCACGGGATAAAACTCCAAGAAAACACGATTGTTATGATATCTATGCGAAAGGACACCCTTCGGTAGAACGACGAAGAGGATGCCACGGACAAAACATAAATATCTTGGGAGGCTAGTCGTCAGTACGTACATAACTTTGAGCAAAAGTGTTGTTGTACTCGTTAACATGACCTACAGGTGCAAAATGATCATTGGATTTTCGGTATTACACTGAATTTATCAAATCGTACATTCCTCCCGGCGGTGACAAAGAGACGTGTGTAGTTATCGCCATTGATCTAGCCACGGCCAGGGATTTTTCCGATGGTAAGCTGAAGCCCGAGACGTGCCGTCTCTGCAAGAATATGCAGAAGGCTGTTCGAGGTACGTCCTCTTGCCCGACAACGGCGTGGCGTATCCAGATTACCACCGCCTGTCCTGCGTTGCACAAGTCCGCACCGCTCGCTGTCGTCTTCCCACTTCACGAGGAGTCAGAAAGGGCAAAAGCTTGCATACGCGTACGCATTCCGCGCCGATGATGTACGAGTCTGCTATAAACACGACCAGGTACCCAATATTTCCCTTGACCCTCCTCCTTCCGTTACCCGCGATTGCGTACGCATATGGTACATGTGCAGGAAGGCTCCACACGCTAACGATCGGGTAAGAACGGTCAAGACTGGGAGACAACACCCAACACAAGACTCACCACTACTCCATCTCCGACAGGGGACGGCGGGGGCGGCGGGGGCGGCGGGGGCGGCGGGGGCGGCGACGGGGGAGGTGTCGCAGGAATGTCAAGAGAATCGGGTACTACGCAAGTCAACCTTCGGCTTGGTGACATTTTTGCGGAAGTGTACTCACCGATGGTCAGTTGAATCTTCCTAAGCTTCTGTGGGGTGGTTGGGAGCTCGTCCCTCTTACGTTTCAGCGGTTGCATAGGTGTGGTGTGCGACGAGAAAAGTGAGACGCTCCAGTCGAACAGCCACGTGCAGCGCTGTATCGAGCGTTCGCTTACACGTAACGCACTTTCCGAAACTTTCGTTGTCTTTGCTCGCGTCGTGCACTACTTACGACGGAACGGTGATCCTGGAGGAAGGACTACCAGCTAGCGCGGCAAACAAATCGTCCTCTCGACACGGGTGAGCTTACGCGCTTACCTACCAAACCTACTCATCCTCATCCCACCCCACCCACCTCGTCATCTAGACCGCCTCCCCACTCGTCCCCCCTCTTCTCAGAGTAGTCCCCGTCATCCCAGCAAATCGCGTTTGCACGCGCCGGGACACACCTCAATGTTTAGATGCATGATTGGTGCGCTCCTCATTAACCTTAGCGGACTCTCCGAGGACTTCCCACCACACCCGCCGCCGTTGCACGTACCATCCCCACGACCTCGACAAGATGTAGCCGGCGTGAGCAGGGCTTCGGCCAACGTATCCATGTGGTCTTAGGTGCGTTCTTTGTTGTGTTCTACTTTTTTTGCTTTGCTTTGCGGCGCCATGCGATCGCAACACGCAAGCCGCGACGCTACCCCAGCACGACGGACGAACCCCGCCACCATGCCACGACGGCACGTGAACCGCCACCCGACGACGCTACCGATACTCCGCCACAACCTCGGCCCTGCGACCGACCAGGCGAAGAACGTAGCCGACGTGAGCACTTCTGCCAACGTATCTATCTGGTCTTAGGTGCGGGTTTTTATTTTATTTTTACATTTTCCTTTGCTTTGGGACGCCATGCGATCGCAGCACGCAAGCCGCACTACGACACCGCACCGTGCCGCCCCGCCGCGATGCTACCCCGGCGCGATGCCACGACGGCATGCGAACCACCACCCCACGACGCCATCGGTCTCCGCCACAACCCTGGCCCTGCGACCGCGACCAGGTGAGGTCCTCCATGACGTCACGACGCCGTGCGAAACGCCCGTCGCGACGCGCTATGCGCTCGCAGCACGCAAGCCGCACCCGCTGCGACGCCACTCCAGCACGACGGGCGAACCCCGCCACGATGCCACGACGGCGCGCGAACCACTGCCCCATGGCCCTGCGACGACCACCCAATCGCCGCCGCCAACACTGCCACCCCGACCCTGCCGCGCCGCTGCCGTTCTTCCTATAGACTAGTTCTTTGTATTTATTTAATTCCAATTAAATATTATTATTGTTATTGTTATGATGATTGCAATTAAATGTTATTATTATTATTATTATTATTATTATTATTATTATTATTATTATTATTATTATTATGCTGCTGCAAATATGTGCTGGTGACCTGATGTGATTTGGTCAAAGATATGATGACTAATCATATGACCAATCATATGACTGACACTTAATTGCCATTTTGATCAACTTGTTGAGCTTGTGAACTGGTCAGCAGGCTGGTCATCACTCTGTAAGGAGATTGTTGAAGATTTGACATGGCCTGTCAACTGGTCAACTTGCTAACTTTGGCTAACTTTTGGGGGTTGTACCAGCTGGTACCAGCTGGTACCAGCTGGCCCCAGCTGGTACCAGTGAGGAAAGTAACCTGTCAAAACACTGATGCTGCTATTGTCACTAAGCTCGCCACAGACGAATACGACAGACGCACCTTAAGTGGTGGCAAGGCCCAAGATGAATCCTTTGCCGCGGACGCCCGGAAGAAGCGTGATGTCGAATGCTTCAATTGCAAGAAGCGCGGCCACGTTATAGCAGATTGCTGGGCGAAAGGCGGCGGAAAGGAAGGTCAGGGGCCGAAGAAACGTGGCGGAAGAGGACGAGGACGAGGCGCGAGGCAGGGCGGCGCAAGTGGTGACGCTGCCGCCGGCGCCGAGCAAGGAGGAAGTGGAAGTGGTAGCGCGGACATCGAGGCATGGGCCGCAATCACGGAGGCTGGGGAGGATGAAGATGATGACTCACCTCCTCTGATCCCAGCGATGGCGGCCGATGAAGTAGCGGGCGCAGAGACGGAACTGTACGATTCCGGGGCATCTCGTCATATGACCCCGTACCGTGAGCGTTTTGTCACGTACCGCGAGATCCCCGCTCGTCCTATCACTGCAGCGAACAACCGCGTCTTCTACGCAGTCGGCGCGGGAGACATTCAGATAGAGGTGCCGAACGGCGCGACGTCGACCAAAGTGGTGTTGCGCGACGTCTTGCATGCGCCGCAGATGGGCCTCACGGTTGTGTCGATCGGCCGTATCGTCAAGGCCGGTTGTGCTGTGCAGTTCGAGAACGGATCGTGCAAGATCAAGAGAGGTGATACGGTTATCGGCAGCATACCCGCTAGCGCCAACGGGTTGTACAAAGTGGAACACTCACTCTTGGCTGCGGCATCGCCCGAATATGTGGATATTCTCACGCTTCATCGCAGGCTCGGACACATCTCCGCGGATGCTATCCGCACCCTTATTCGTACTAATGCTGTGTCTGGCTTACATCTGGTGGACGACTTCCCGCCATTTACCTGCGACTCGTGTGAACATGCTAAGGCGACCCGCAAGACCATTCGTAAAGAGCGCGAGGCTCCGCTTGCCGATACCTTCGGTGCTGAAGTGCATACCGACGTGTGGGGGCCATCGCCCGTTCACAGTCTCGGAGGTCGCAAGTACTATGTGACTTTCACTGATGACTACTCTCGGTACACTCGGCTTCAGGTCTTGCGTACTAAGGATGAAACTCTGGATGCTTACAAGGTGTACGCGGCCTGGGCGAAGACGCAGCACGGCACGCAGATCAAACGACTTAGGTCCGATCGCGGCGGTGAGTACACCGGCCGCGATTTCACCACCTTCCTTCGAGAGCAAGGCACTGAGCGTATGCTCACTACACACGACACGCCGCAGCACAACGGCGTAGCTGAGTCGCTCAACCGCCGGCTCCTCGAGCGTGTCCGCGCGATGCTACACCAGGCTGAGTTGCCGAAGAATCTCTGGGGTGAGGCGATCAACTTCGCAGTCTGGCTGAAGAATCGCACCATCACTAGGGCTCTCGTCAACGTCACACCTTATGAGCGGCTATACGGACAGAAGCCTGATCTTGGGAGCTTGCCTGAGTGGGGGCAAACCGTCTGGGTGCATACTTCGAAGGGCTCGAAGCTGGACGCGCGGTCTACTCAGGCTCGATGGGTAGGTTACGACGCGGACAGCACGCACGCCCATCGAATCTATTGGCCGAACACGAAGCGCATTTCCATCGAGCACGACGTGAAGTTCGTGCCACTAACCATCTCCCTCCGCTCACCGCCACCGAGCTATGCGACCGCGACTGCCTCGCGTACAGCGCAGCCTGCGGCAGCGCCTCCAGCTCAACCACCGGCTCCAGCCCCACAGGCTCCTCCACCGGCTGTTCGACCACCAGCGCCACATCCACCCGTTACGCAGCAAGCACCTGCGCCATCCACTTCGGCAGCACCACAACCTCCTATTCTTCCGCCTGCCACTGCGCCTACTCCCATGTCACCACTGACCCCTCAATCAGCTACCCCTCAAGGAGGAGAGCAGCAAGACGGAGGAGGACTGCTGCCAGCGCCGAGCACGTCGTGGTTTGATCCCGCCGCGCTCGTGACGCCGCGCAGGTCTTCACGCTTGCACGCTCCTTCTGACTACAGGAGGCGATTGGAAGCTGGAGAGGGTACGACTGGTGAAGAGTTCACTGAATATGTATTCAGTGCAGGGTTCGACGACATCATCGGCGCCGCCATCTTGGACGCGGAAGCCGACCCGAGGACGCTGGCTGAAGCGCAGTCTCGCTCCGACTGGCCTCGCTGGAAGGAGGCGATGGACCGCGAGCTGGCTACACTCGAGAGAGCGGGCACTTGGAGTACTGTGCCGCGCCCGTCCGGCAAGAACATCGTCGGCTCGAAGTGGGTATTCCGCGTCAAGCGCAAGGCCGACGGGAGTGTCGACAAGTACAAAGCTCGACTCGTCGCTCGCGGCTTCACGCAGGTATACGGCGTCGATTACTTCGTCACCTTCTCCCCCGTCGCTAAGCTAACCAGTTTCCGCACCATTCTCTCCGTCGCCGCGCGCTTCGATTGGGACATCGAAAGCTTCGATTTCAACGGCGCGTATCTCAACGGCGAACTGGATGAGAACGAGGAGATCTACATGTATTCGCCACCTGGTTACGACAGCGACGGGAGCACAGTGAAGCGACTTCGTAAGTCGCTTTACGGGTTGAAGCAGGCGGGGCGAAAGTGGTACGACACACTTTCGCGTGCACTCGCTAACCTCGGTTTCTCTGTTAGCCAGGCGGATCCGGGGGTGTTCTTTGCCCATGTGGGAGAAAACATCTTGATCCTGGCAGTTCATGTCGACTACTGTATCTTCACGGGCAGTTCGGGCGAGTTAGTCGCGCAGTACAAAATCAAAATCAACGCTTGCTATGCCCTTACGGACTTAGGGCCTCTTCATTGGCTCTTGGGCATCAAGGTTACGCGCGACCGAGCCGCTCGCACCATCTCCCTTTCTCAGACGTCCTATATTGACTCCATTCTCACTCGTTTTGCAATGACTGACGCTAAGCCGCATGGAAGTCCTATGGTCCCTGGACTTGTCTATTCCAAGGACCAACAACCCAGTAACCCCGAAGAAGTCGCGCAGATGAAGAAGACTCCGTACCGAGAGGCCATAGGCAGCCTCATGTACGCCGCCGTTGCCACCCGCCCGGATATTGCGTTTGCGGTATCAGCCCTTTCGCAATTCCTCAGCAATCCGGGCGCCGCTCACTGGGAAGCAGTGAAGCGGGTCTTCCGTTACCTTGCCGGTACGAAGACGTTCGAGCTGACTTACGGCGGCGAGCGACACGGTTTGGAGGGCTTCACAGACGCAGACGGTTCGACGCAGGAGCATCGTCATGCTATGTCGGGGTACGTTTTCCTTATCGACGGCGGCGCAGTCTCTTGGAGTTCGAGGAAGCAAGAGCTGGTGACCCTTTCTACAGCAGAAGCGGAATACGTCGCAGCGACGCATGCAGCGAAGGAGACGATTTGGTTGCGCAAACTTCTAGGCGAGCTCTTCCCGACTCTTATCATCCCTACGCCCCTCTATTGCGACAATCAAGCCGCCTTGAAGCTCGCTACTGACGACAATTATCACGCGCGAACCAAACACATCGACCTTCGCTACCATTTCATCCGGCAGACCGTCGCTAGCGGCGTCATCAAACTTCTGTATTGCCCTACTGAAGATATGGTTGCAGACATCCTCACAAAAGCCCTACCTAAGTGGAAGGTAGCGGCACACATCAACACCCTCGGGCTGCGTCGAGCTTGCGGGGGTGTGGTGAATTAATCGTGTACTCGTTCTTGTTTCCCGAAAGCGTTTCGGTACGTGTATCGTTTGCGTCAGTATGCGCGTGTGTCGCGCTGTGTTTGCATGTATGAATATGTGTCCCACTTACTGTACCAAGCTCGTCCGCGTCGGGTTTCCTTACTGTAACAAAATGACGCTGTCTGTGCGTCACAAAAGCTTCGGATTACTTTACTGGTACTGTACAAGAATGAGTAGTACAAAAGGGCTCGAAAGCGAGCCCCTAAATGAATCGCCTTTGCTCTTTCCCATTGCTGGGCACTGCCTAATCGTCTGCGTTCGCTCGAAGACCACTCCTTTCCCTCGTTTACAACTACCCTTGCGTCCATAACCTCACCAAAAGCAGTTGAACTGGTCGCAGCCCGAATGCACCCGACCCATCGTACGATCCTCGTCGAGCCGCACTCGCACTTCCACCACCTCTATGCGCTTCCGCGCTACTCCGTCGTACATGGCTTTGAGCACCGCGCATTCATCCCTTACTCCGCCATGTTCAAGGACCTTCCTCCAGACGCGACAGAGATAGTTCAGTCCCGTGTCACGGCCATATACCCAGATCGCGTGGAGCTCGACTGTGGCGAGCCGATCTCGTACGAGTACCTCATAATTGCGACGGGCACGTGCTCTGCACCACCGAGTACACTCAATACGAAAGGAAAAGCAGACGGCATCGCTTTTCTGCAACGGCACCAACGACGCGTCGAAAGGGCAAACAATATCGTCGTCGTGGGCGGTGGCGCCGTTGGCGTCCGTGCGTCGTCACTCGCGCGCATCGTGTAACGTGCTTACTGAGAGAAAAAAAACCCTTTTCTTGGCATAGAGCTGGCCACAGACATCAAAGACTATTACTCGTCCAAATCTGTCACACTGGTGCATTCGCGATCGCGAGTTATGCACAAGTTCCACCCGAAACTCCACGATCTCATTTCTGCGCGTGCAGAAGAGCTTGGTGTCAATATAGTGCTCAACGAGCGTGTCAAAGTTCCAACAGATGGCTTCCCGGATGACGGCTCCGAGTTTGATGTCGAGCTCTTGGGTGGGAGCCGCTTACGCGCAGATCTGGTGGTTCGTGCCTCGTTACTTCTCTTTGTCTCGATGCTCACCTCGGCCCAAGATCCGTGCCACCGGCCATACACCCGTCTTTCCACCATTACGCATGCTCGCACCGGAGTGCATTACATCGGACGGCTTCATCTCCGTGCGGCCCACTTTGCAACTCGCCAACACCGCATTTCCAAATGTATTCGCGATCGGCGACGTCGCAGATACGAAGAACCAGAAGGCGGCACGCCGCGCCGTCCAGCATGCGCATGTGGTAGCAGAGAATATCGCGCGCCTTGCGACAGGGAATTCCGATGCTGCGTTGTCCGAGTACTCCCAGGTGCCGTGGAGGATCTGTATTTCACTTGGCTTGGTGAGTCGTCGTCCGGTTGTTTTCTGAATACGCGAGGTGATCTAGAACTGATGATGACGGCATGGTGCAGACTCGGGAGTTGCACTTTAGCGACCCTGTGACGGAGGTCGGAGATCCACAGTGGAGACTGAGCGATGAGTGACATCGGGAAAATACCTCCTTGCTAATTAGTGTTAATTAGGATTAATTAACAGTTAGCGCCCATTTTCCGTTTTAATTAAGTCCTCTGTTAATTAAGGATATTTTTTGGATAATTTGCATTCAGTTTGAACTAATCTGTGAACAAATTTTGTGAAATGTTTCGCGTTTCGAGAAATGTTTCATTCAGAAAGATTAAATTATTCATTATTTGGTCAAAAATTGTAGCTAATGTACATTAAATGGTGCAAAGTAAAACAAGCTTCTCCGGCTTGGGTAGGTACGGCACTGAATGGCTATGTCGCATGCAGGCTGATGTGTCCGAATCTCCAACGCCGTATGTGTGGGACTGTTCGACTTGTTGATGAGTATGTGGTGGATTCAATACGATGGTGTCGCTGACTTACTAACTTCGACAAGGGTCCTGCCAGTGCGTGGGTCAATATGTGGTCGGTGGAAAGACGGCTGCATTGTGAACGTACGAGCTCTCCTTGCGTTAAATAATGCATTGACCCTAAGACAACTAGCTCGCAGAGAACCGTTGACGTACCACAAGACAGTCGCATCACGTGCTTCGCCTGCGTCGGTGATGGCCACTGGTGTTCACATCAACTGACGGTGAAGGCGACTCAGAACCGATCATCACAAAGGCAGACAGTAAACAGATAATGTGGTTCCGGCTGCAGGTTTTACTTTGGGAGACTTATGCTTGAAACTATCTTCCAAAGATTGGAACCCTCATTACCTTCACCGTTAGTTGACTTCAAGCAGAACCATGCAGTGGTGGTTTTGGATGATATCGTGGAACTCACCCATCTAAACTAGAACGTCTCCATTTATGACGAAATGTGAGAACCACGCAAACGGGGATGTGTAGAGTATTTGCTATACTTTACTTTGTCACCGAATCGGTCTCCGTGGAAGAAAAAATTGTGTAAAAACAAAACGTATTCAACGTCTGAACAGGATCTGAACTTTTGATGAATGACGACCTGCAATAAATGTCAGCGCGTTGTAGCTTCAATGGACTTGTACTAATCTATTTTTAATTGCGGGAGTGGCACCATCGGCGGTATCTTATACGGTAGGCGCAATAAGGGCAATAGCAGCTAGTTAGTAGGGATGAAAGGGGAGGGCGTGTTTGTGTTTGGACTTACGACTGTTTGATGACGTGGCAATGGCTAGGGCAGTAGTAGCTGCGGTGACAGTTGTCTCTGTGCATTGAATGATTGTAATTGTAAGAGCCACGGCAAATTGGGTGGCAGTGGGAGGGCCTGGGATCAATATCAGAACGTTTCAGGGATTTTAAAAAACGCACGGTTATCTCCCATTCCGAGGTTTGCCATTGGAGAGGTAGCATCCTGGTTGCCTTAGGTCCATTATGGGGGGAGTATGGTGTACGGCGGGTGGGTACAGAAAGTGGAGGAAGGGATGGCGGATGGAGTGGAGGAGGGTGCACAGGGAAAGTGCTGAAATGGATGGAAGGTTGTCGGACGGTGCGAGGGAAGGGAACGTGGGAAAAGCAACAATCAACATAACTTAAACGTGACTTGTTTGATTTTTTTTGACTCCGCATTTCCGCTCGCCTCTCCCTCGGCGCTCAGCACCAGAGTCCACCGGCGTACACCTTCGCGCAGGGGTGAAACCGACGAGCTACGCCAGACACCTTCTTTGGTGCTGTCGTGCTCGCCGTTTTCTCGTTGCCGTGGAGCGTGCGATGATGGCAGACGACCCCCTCACTTCTCGACGACGACGACGCCGCAAACGATGGCTTCCACCACGGCGTCTCACCATCGCCCCGCGTGATCCCGACCATGACGATCCCGACGCGGCCGCGTACGAACCCGACCCCAACCCGGACCCGGACCACCACCACCGGGGCATTCCGCCGACGCAAGATGGGCTGTACCGCGCGACTCAACCACGATGAGGACATGGGCGACGACGAAGGGCGGTTGTGGTTGCAGCGGGGACGCGAGGACAGCAACAACCACGACGACTACCGCAGTGACCGCAGTCGCGAAGAGGGGGCGACGAAGACGACGGACGACCACAATGACCGTGGCCGCAGCGGCGATGAAGACGACGACGGCCGCGGCTGCAAAAAGTAACGCTGACGCAACTAGAACACCAACTACAACGACCGCGACGCGACGACAATGGCCGCGGTGGCAACGAGCGATGACGACGACGACCGCGAAGTGACGAAGACTCGGACGACCGCAGCCACAACGACGACGACAATGGCCGTGGTGGCAACAAGCGATAACGACCACGCCAACGACGAGGCGACAACGACAATGACGGAGTCGACCGCACTGATCGCGGCCGCGACGAAATGGCGACGACTGTAACATATACCTCAAGTTCAATGTCGTCGTTATCTTCCCCGAGATAGTTGAGTATCGCGTGCGTGATCCAAGAGGCCAGCCGGTGCGGTAGAGCTGTATGAGCACGTGGTTGACTGGGCGTCGCAGCGCACGCTCGACATGCGCGCGGATCCTGGACACGGTCAGCAAGCAGGGGTGCAGTGGGGGCGATTCGTCGATAGATCGGGTATTGGCGCCGGCTCCGTGAAAATGTAATGCGCCAAGGGATGGTCCTTTCCGCTCTGATCACGGGCGGAATCGAGTGAACATCGTTGGTCATCGAGAAAAGAATGGCTCCTTGTTGATGAAATCGGAATACGAAATCTCGTCCGTGTCGTGAATTTAGGTAGATGACAGGCTGCAATGCACGACGAATAGACTGTACATCATGATAGCGCATACTGGCGACGCGAGTGTGAGAGCGTACCGTGAATTGCAACATCCATTCCTAACAATGCCTTTTTCTTGCTAAATCCGAGATTGATGAGCTCGCGCTCCCCATCTTGCGTGGAATCATATGTTTTGTCATGTGTGACTGCCAAAAGAAGTCAGCAATAGAATCGTTGTCTCGACGCAAGTCACTTACTAGTTGCGCTTTGTGCTGTCTATCTTTTTGATCTGCTATTCGGCCTTGAACTTGGTCCGATTCAACACGTTGTCGACAATAGACGACTTCGACACTAGAGCAAGTCAACAATCACGTACCTCCAGGTAGCAAGTAAGCCTCACCCTCCTCCATGAAAGCGGGGGCTTGGACCCGAATTTAGAGGAAAGTAGTAACGTCATGGTCTCCTTAGTTTGGGAGAGTCCGACAGTGCTTGACAGACATGTGCGAAAATTTAAGGAAATTTTATAATACACTGAATAGATTTTTAATAGCGCTCTCTGGACAACAGGCGCCCGCCCGGATTTTCAATTTCTTAGCGCGCTTAATACATTATTGTTAATTAGAACGGGTTTTACACGGAGTGGTTTTCCCGATGCCGAGGGGTACATCGAGGGGAGCAGCCTCAAGATGTGGCGTCGAAAGGCGCCAGGTGTGGAGAATTACTACATATGACGACACGACTACACGTACTCGTAGATTTACATCTAACTTACCACTTATTATTTCGTACATCCTATCCATGTTAGAGTACAGTACCAACAACTATGTCGAGAATTTGTGATTGAACAGTAGAATTGGTTGTATTGTTATGAGCTGTTCGCGCAGCAAGTTCAAGACTTGAGGCCAACCCTACGCTGACAGTCGTACATTCCGAGATATATGCGAGTCCTAGCTCCAAGAGATACGACTCATACGAGTCCAGCAAACGCATCTGATTCTGTAAACAATAAATAAATACACACCGTGTACATGTCCAGGTACTACTAGCTTACACCGCAAAATCGTCACGGTTATTCCTACAAACAACTACCACTTCATCCAGAAGTCAACAATGAAGTAAGGGTGGGTCCCTTGACATCTCGGGTATGCTCAGTCGGTTGGTCTTGTCGACGTTCGTCTCGCGTTCGCCGCGTACTGTACTGACCAAACTAAGAGCAAACCTAAGCTACGCCGGTGCCGTTCTCTGATGGGACGTCTGGGTCAACATCGGCCCGGAGCACCGAACTTGAACTGAATGACAGGGAGCCCAGTGATGACGACGAGTCGAGAGAATCTCGCGTAGGACGCGGCCCTTGTGCAGCCGCAAGTTGGAGGCTTGCCATGGGCGGGTCAGTCGACTTGACCTGGCGAGCAGCGGTCTGACCGGCTCTGAACTGGGAGGAGGCTTGTTGTAAGTCGGTGATGATTACGGGGAGCGTCGAATTGAACAGCGTCTTGTCCATTGTTGCTTCTCGGTTGACGAGTATGACGACAATCACTGGGTACATTCCCTGATCTCTTGTCAGTCCCGGTCCTCGAATCGGACGCAACACTCACTGCTAGGTGAACAGCGGCTTGTGTGTATAGACCCCCGAGTGTGATATGGGGTCCAGGTAGATGTACGAGGGATGACGCGACCAACATCACCTGGATCAACGAAGAATTAGCAAATTATTGATTTTCAGAAGGGATAAGGCGCACTCCAGAAAAAACATAAAGTATGCCGGATTCTACTAGAAGGCCCATCACCCTTTCCGCTTTTGTCCTTTTGTTCACGACACGTTGCAAATCCGCTACAATCCATCTCCGATACCTCCTACAGCCAGTTCGAGGCTCAGTGACGTTTTAAATAGCCCGAAGAACCCCAATGCTTTCAACGATATCATTCCCGTTCCCAAAACGTTGGTGATAAGTGAAGATATCAACGTGATCTCCTGGAAGACGTTGATAGTATCGGCAAGGCGGCCTTTGTCTCTATTCACGGGGTCGATGCTTATGAATATTCTGATGCCGATAGTCGCTAGGACACCGACTGGAAAGGGGGCCCGCTCGTGGGACTCAGATGGTGAAACGGTAGGGCGACGTACGCATCGTTAGCACGAGCATCACAATCGGCGCTCTCAGTAGTTTTCTGCTCTCATCACGGCATATGATCCAAGCCCTCCAGACGACGACGCCATCCGTCAGGGAATACTATTTTGTGCGTCCTTTTAGCAAACAATGCGAGCAACGCGAGAGTAAGGTCATCTACGAACATTTATGGGGACAAATGCGTTGAATAGAACTAGAAGTGTCTCCATAGGGCTCCTTGTGCCGGCTGACTCGGAGAGATCTACATCGAGATACCAGGTCTTGATGATAGTAATCAAATCCGCAATTGAGACGGCCAGGTACGCAGTTGACAAGGAAAACATGAAGACAATTACGCCGAACAAGACTTTCTGGCTTAGAGAGCGAAAGCCCTTCTGGCTTTACATCGGTCGGACTATGCTGGATCAATTTGGCAGAAGGAAATAACTCACATCATTATATACGCTGAAACCGGGATAAGTGATGCGTAGATCCCTGAGCACGTATGAGCTCGAGTAGAGAACAGAGACGAGAATACGGAACTCGCCATAAAGAAGAGATTGAATAATGAGATTGAAGGTGCGGTAAAGTAGAGTGATGCCGCGCTGGTGAAAGATGTTTTCGGAGACCATGATATTCCCCGGCCTGCGCAGAATATGTCCCCAAACCGATACTGTAGAGCAGAGAGACGTGAAGGGGGGCGGAAATCCATTTTGGAATACTACTGCTCAGCTTAAATGGATCTGACGATTGACATCCCGGGCGGCTGTGATGTATGATGGGCCGATGGCTCGGGCTCACATTCGTTACCAGTATCTGTACCCATTATCTGGTGGTCCAAGATATGTACAAAGTATTGATGAACGCCCCACAGCCGTGTGATGCCGTACCACCTCGTTGTTGAGACCTTCCAAACAATAGCATGAAGGAGCTGGCAGGGCAGTCAGGGTCCGAGTCCAACTTGAAAGGGGGTAGTGGAGTATCGCGGCTGTGTGAATAGAACTTAAATTTGCTCGTGTTGGGACCGCAGATCAGTACCATCAGTACTCGATCAGTACTTCAGACCAGTGCACCTTGATTGACGGATGCCAGTGTTGAAACGTTGAAGGATGATGCATGATGACCGTAGTATTATTAGTGCACGTTCTCGCTTAGTCATTATTGACTTTACAGTCGCGCGCGCCAATCAAGCGTATTCCAGCAAAAGTGAGCAATCTGCCACTTGAGCATCAGGGAAATGACAGGCAACTGGTTGCAGGTGACTAGTAGTAACTATTGGGAATAGAATATGCCAAGGAGTATACTATTGTATATCTAGTGCTGCTGGTCGGACGCGGCCACCCAGCTGAGGTTATGCGCGATACCAATAGCATCCCACATGAATGTATATCAGTGCATCAACAGTGCCAACGTCGGCGATTAGCGACCAAGTTGAGGTTCTTATATGCGTACGTTTCGTAGTCTCTGATACTTATAGACCACAGTCAGACTATAAAGAGGCCATCCCAGCGGGCATGCGACTTGTCGATGAGGACAGGGTAGGTCTCGCCTCAGTACCAATGCTTCCTTACGTCTTCTAGGACCGCTGATAACACGTGCAGGAAAGATTAGACGCGGAAATCGGTTCGCTGGAATCCTCTAAGGAGACGTTTGCGAAGTTGAAATACAACTCCCTGGAAGGTCTCAGCAATTTTTCTCACATCTTCACTCTGCACGGAACTCAGCGGGTCGTGATCCACGGAGGGGAGCGAATATCGAAATGCCTTTGACACTTCAATGGGACAAAGGTAAACCTATCATCGTATTTCCTAGGAGACAGCTTGGGTTGTGAGCCCTCGACGTACCATTGGCTTGATTCGTGATGCAGAAATAATTGTTCCATGACCGAGGATCGCCAATTGCCCATATCAATATATTCCTCCGTGGAGAGCAGTGCCGCGGGCACCGCATCGAGGGCGAAAGTGACACTATTTTTCACGCTAGCTTGGCTTCAGGACGAATGGGAAGATCCGAACCATTTATCATGCGACGCGTGACCTTCAAACACAGATTTTGTACTGGCCAATGGCGGTGAAAAGATACAGTTGGCTCGAGGCCGTAAGAATCTCGCGAGTAGCGTTCAAGTTGGAAGGGAGGACTTACCGGCGTAAATATAAACAAGAGCACAGAGCCGCCACCATTGGCAGCTCCACAGGCCAAGGAACCACACCGGTTCCGGGTCGCCACTTGTAGCAGTATTCCGCTCACGTCATATAGCCAACGCGATTGATACGTCTGAAACTGCAGGCCAGGTGAACGAGTGCCAGATGCAATGCATATCGAGTGGAGCCATTCGGCCCATGCTCCAAACTCGGATTGCTAACAAGGGTATTGTTGACTCCTGGACTCGGAACAGCGAATCGACACCCTGACGAAAGCAGAACGCGACGGACGGGTAAATGGAAAATTTGCCCTTCTGTTTACGACACAGGTCTGATAGAAGATAGAATCTACTTGGGGATGCGTTCGTCGCATCCGTATTCATGCGTCTCCTGAACCTTCTTGAACAAATCACGATATAGATAACGAAGGGGCTGGCGTCGGTCTCCAAACCGCGCTCTGTGGAAAAATACTGGAGTTCCCCCTTTAACACACACCGACGGCTTTTAGGACGCGACGATCGTAAGAGAGACCCTGAGAACGGACCTTGGTGAAGCGCAAAGCTTTGACCTGATTGAGTTCGTCCAGCGTAAAGCGGTGGTAAATGCCAGCCGGGATGATAATAAAATCTCCAACCTGAACACGGATACACCGATCTGTGGGGTACTCTGTACCCAAGAGTGAGCAGCGAAGAATCATTGAGGTTTGCAGATACTTCACAGACCTCGCATGTCCCACTGGCAGTGACCGGAGCTAGAGAGATTATATTGGATCTCCGCGTTGTCGTGCATGTGCCTGCCAGATGAGCATGAAATCACCATTACTTTTGTACATGACGACCATAGCAAGATCGTGATTCACATGTGACACGAACACTGTAAAGAACTTGTCAGGCATCTGTTCGAAGTGGTCGCTAAGTCCTTTAGTTACGTTGATGATGTTAGTGGTGTTAGTTTGTCACCAACGCCTTTCACACAGGTCACCCCGTTGCCTGGCCGGAGGGTGCGGAGAGTCACGGCAGGGCCTCGCGTCAAATGTACGCACCATCGCCCACCAAAGAAATCTCTCTGATATTCTGCAGAAACTTGAAGCTCAACGTGCAGTAAACGCATCTGATTCACAATAATAAATACAAACCGTGTACATGTCCAGGTACTACTAGCTTACACCGCAAAATCGTCACGGTTATTCCTACAAACAACTACCACTTCTTCGGAGATCCAGAAGTCAACATCTCGGGTCCCCTAACAGTATGAGTCGGTCAGTCTTGTCGACGTTCGTCTCGCGTTCGCCACGTACTATACTGACCAAACTAAGAGCAAACCTAATCTACGCCGGTGCCCAAGCCGGTGCCGTTCTCTGATGGGACGTCTGGGTCAACATCGGCCCGGGGCACCGAACTTGACAGAGAGCCCAGTGATGACGACGAGTCAAGAGAATCTCGCGTAGGACGCGGCCCCTGTGCAGCCGCAAGTTGGAGGCTTGCCATGGGTGGGTCAGTCGACTTGACCTGGCGAGCAGCGGTCTGACCGGCTCTGAACTGGGAGGAGGCTTGTTGTAAGTCGGTGATGGTTACGGGGAGCGTCGAATTGAACAGCGTCTTGTCCATTGATGCTTCTCGGTTGACGAGTATGACGACAATCACTGGGTACATTCCCTGATCTCTTGTCAGTTCCGGTCCTAGAGTCGGACGTAACACTCACTGCTAGGTGAACAGTGGCTTGCGAGTATAAACTCCCGAGTATGAAATGGGATCCAGGTAGACGTATGAGGGATGACGCGACCAACATCACCTGGATCAACGAAGAATTAGCAAATATTGATTTTTAAAGGGGATACGGCGCACGCCAGAAAAAACATAAAGTATGCCGGATTCTACTAGAAGGCCCATCACCCTTTCCGCTTTCGTCCTCTTGTTCACTACACGTTGCAAATCCGCTACAATCCATCTCCGATACCTCCTACAGCCAGTTCGAGGTTCAATGACGTTTTACATAGCCAGAAACCCCAGGCGTACCATGCTTTCAACGATATTATTCCCGTTCCCAAAACGTTGGTGATAAGTGAAGACATCAACGTGATCTCCTGGAAGACGTCGATAGTATCGGCAAGGCGGCCTTTGTCTCTATTCACGGGATCGATGTTGATGAATATCCTGACGCCGATGGTCGCTAGGACACCGACTGGAAAGGGGGCCCGCTCGTGGGACTCAGATGGTGAAACGGTAGGGCGACGTACGCATCGTTAGCACAAGCATCACAATCGGCGCTCTCAGTAGTTTTCTGCTCTCATCACGGCATATGATCCAAGCCCTCCAGACGACGACGCCATCCGTCAGGGAATACTATTTTGTACGTCCATTTAGCAAGCAACGCGAGCAACGCGAGAGTAAGGTCATCTACGAACATTTATGGGGGCAAATGCATTGAATAGAACTAGAAGTGTCTCCATAGGGCTCCTTGTGCCGGCTGACTCGGAGAGATCTACAACGAGATACCAGGTCTTGATGATAGTAATCAAATCCGCAATTGAGACGGCCAGGTACGCAGTTGACAAGGAAAACATGAAGACAATTACGCCGAACAAGACTTTCTGGCTTAGAGAGCGAAAGCCCTTCTGGCTTTACATTGGTCGGACTATGCTGGATCAATTTGGCAGAAGGAAATAACTCACATCATTATATACGCTGAAACCGGGATAAGTGATGCGTAGATCCCTGAGCACGATGAGCTCGAATAGAGAACAGAGACGAGAATACGGAACTCGCCATAAAGAAGAGACTGAATAATGAGGTTGGAGGTGCGGTAAAGTAGAGTGATGCCGCGCTGGTGAAAGATGTTTTCGGAGACCATGATATTCCCCGGCCTGCGCAGAATATGTCTCCAAACCGATACTGTAGAGCAGAGCAGAGAGACGTGAAGGGAGGCGGAAATCCATTTTGGAATACTACTGCTCAGCTTAAATGGACCTGACGATTAACATCCCGGGCGGCTGTGATGTATGATGGGCCAATGACTCAAGCTCACGTTAGTACCTGGACCCGTTATCTGATGGTCCAAATGTACAAAGTATTGATAAACGCCCCCCCTGCTGTGCGATGCCGTACCACCTCGTTATTTATTATCGTCGAGACCTTCCAAACAATAGGCCGCATGAAGAAGCTGGCAGGGTAGTGGCAAGGTCCGAGTCCAAAGGGGATGTCTGAGCGGGGTTTCTGAGCTATGAAAATCCCGCTCGCTGGTAGCGAGTATCGCGGCTGTGTGAATAGAACTTAGATTTGCTCGTGTTGGGACTACAGATCAGTACCCCGGACCAGTGCACCTTGATTGACGGATGCCAGTGCTGAAGCTGAGGCGCTGAAAATGTTAAGCGCTGAAACGTTGACGCGTTGACGGCCCAGGATGATGACCGTAGTAACTTATTGGTACACGTTCTCGCTTAGTCATTGACTTTACAGCCAATCGCGCGCGCCAAACCAAGCGCCAAGGATCGTATCCTAGCAAAAGTGAGCAATCTGCCACTTGAGGCCATCAGGGAAATGACAGGTAACTGGTTGCAGCGGTAACTATTGGGAATAGAATATCCCAAGGAGTATGCCATTGTATATCTAGTGCTGCTGGTCCCAGCTAGTTTACTGCTGCTAGTACGTATTCTTATGATGACTTGCCCAAGGACTTGCCAGTTGGTGATAACTTGCCTGATGAGAACAGCTGGATATGTCATAAACCCCACAGGGGCGCTAGGGGCGCTGTTAATGTCACTCCATGATCGAGACCGTAGGAGACTCGAATTTCTCCGATGTGTATCACAAGGTGAGCCGAGGTGCGCAACAGACTCGGTGATTTCCTTCAAGTTGGCCCATAGTCTCGCAGCCATTCTTGGCTTTTACCCAGGAACGATGCAAAAAAGCTCGAAGAGGCTGCAAGCACGAGACAAGACCGACTGACCCTGAACAAGCCGTTAGGGACCCGACTCGGAGACGCCGCAACGCCAGCGCGTAGACCGATGAGCGCTCGCTGCAATGCGGATACCGGCTCCGCTGAGTGATTACTAATTAGGACATTGATCGGCGAGTGATTCTACGCCACTTGCAACGCGACACCCTCACGACTCTGACTCTGCGACTGGTCACGAGTTTGGCTAGCGTGAAGGTTCCCGCCCTCAAGCTTGCTACACCCAGACGCAAAACTGGACGCCCTCCTGCGGCTGGGAATCACACTTGTTACCCGACCTCTTTGAGCCGTGTTGCTCCATTTGTCATGTGGTCCGCACTCTGGGTCAAGAAAGGGGAGTGCCCCGTGTCTCTAGGGAACAGCCCGAGCTTGCAATAGGCCTCAAAAAGTGTTACTTCGTTATTGCGCCTTATCACGCATCCCCCCAATGGATACCATAGCAGGCCTATTTCACGCTACCTCCATCGTTTGATTGGATCTCCAGGTCAACGTCGGGCCTCAGACTTGAACTGGAGGGCACGGAGTTCTGTGATAGCGACGAGTCGGAAGAACCTCGCGTAAGGCGCGGCCCATGCACCGCGACAAATTGGAAGCTTGCCGCGGGCGTGGACTTGGTTGGGTGAGCCACGGTCTGATTTGCCCTGAACTGGGAGGAGGCCTGTTGTAAATCTGTGATAATTATGGGGAGCGTTGAGTTAAACAGCGTCTTGTCCATCGATGCTTCTCGGCTGACGAGTATGACGACAATCACCGGGTACATTCCCTGACATATTGTCAGCTTCGGTCCTAAGTTAGGGCGCGACACTTACTGCCAAGTGGACAGCGGCTTGCAAGAAAAAACTCCCAAGAACGAAGTGGGATCCAGGCAAATGTACGAGGGATGAGGCGACCAACAGCGCCTGGAATGAACGAAGAATTAGCCTTTTTATTTTTAGATGGGAGATCAAACGCACGCCAGAAAAGACATAAAGCACACCGGATTCCACAAGAAGGGCGAGCACCCTTTCCGCTTTCGTCCTCTTATTCACGACACGTTGCAGATCTGTTACAATCCATCTTCGATACCTCCTAAGACAGCCAACCCCCGGGTCAGTAACGCTGTACATATCCAGAAACCCCGGACGTACCATGCTTTCAAAGATATTATTCCCGTGCCCAAGATATTAGTGAGAAGCGAAGAAATAAACGTGATCTCCTGAAAGACGTCGATGGTGTCGGCAAGGCGGTCTACTCTATTCGCGGGGTCGATGTTTATGAATACTCTGACACCGATGGTCGCTGCAACGCCGACTGGAAAGAGGGCCCGCTCGTAGGACTCAGATGGTGAAAAGGAAGATGGCGTACGCATCGTCAAGATGAGCATCACAATCGGCGCTGTCAGCAAATTTCTATATTCATCACGGCATATGACCCAGGCTCGCCAGACGACGACGCCATCAGTCAGGGCATACTACTTGGTGAGTCCGTTGACACATGATGCGAGAGTAATTCACCTACACTAATGGCCGTCAATGAGTTGAATAGAACCAGAAGTGACTCTGTGGGGCTCCTCGTTCCGGCTGACTCGGAGAGATCTGTAACGAGATACCAGGCCTTGATGAGAATGATTAAATCCGCTATCGAGACAGCCAGGGATGCAGTTGACAAGGAAAACATGAAGACTATTACGCCGAACAAGACTTTCTGGCTCAGCGTGTGTAAACCTTTCTTCCTTCACATCCGTCGAAGTGATTTGTCCGGAAGGAAAACAGGTAACTCACATCATTATATGCATCGAGACTGGGATAAGTGATGCATAGATTCCTGAGCACGTATGAGTTTCAATGGATTGGAGAGAGAAGAAGACAAAACTTGCCATAAATAGTAGATTGAATTATAAGATTGGAGGTGCGGTAAAGTAGAATGATGCCACGCTGGTGAAACACATCTTCGGAAACCATGATATTCTCCGGCCTGCGAAGAATATGCCTCAAACAAATAATGTAAACAAAGGTAGAGGGTGGTAGAAATCAGCATACTACTGCTCAGTTTATAAATAAACCTAACTAGCATCTCAGGCTGACGCGGGCTGTGATACATGTGATGGATGATGGATGACGGCTTCACATTTTCCGGTATCTGCACCCCTCATTGTTGATGACCCAAGATGTGGTAACAAAGTAACGATGCACGCTCCTCCCGCCGTACGGTGCAGTCCCACTGGCACCTCGTGACTGTGGATGTTGGTACTTAGTGTCGCTCCGACCTACCGACAATAAGCCGCACCGATGAGTTGGTAGGGTCGGGGGGAAGTTTCATGAGCCAAAGAATTTCGCTCGCTAGCGGAAGTGTCATGGCTGTGTTTTGTTTGTAGGACATGTGCAGATCGTCAGACCAGTGCACATTGATTGACGGATGCTTGATGACCCTAACTATTAATAGTGTGTTGTCGCTTAGTCAGCGATTATAATGAAAGTCAGTCTCGATCAGGGCTTGGATCAAGCCCGGGATCAACTTCCGATCAAAATCATCGGATGCTAATGCTACTGCATCTGGAAATACAGTTATTGTAGCGACGATGTGGAAAGTAGCTACAGGGCGTATTTACGTACCAGTCACGTTAGAAATATGACTGAGGGGGTAAATATTTGTATACCGACGCCGACGCGCTTGCCTTAAGCTTGGCGCTGGCCACGAATGACTCACTGGCACGTGGCTCAGTGCGTATTTGCTTTCTTGTCACGACTTGCTGAGGAGGACAGCCGCATATGCTATGAATCAGGTTCACTCACAGGGGTGTTGTCGTTCTCAGTTCTGTGCCAAGTCCGTCGTGTCCGCGGCAAACCTCAAATTTAATATCTTCAATGCGATGTGCACCAAAGGCTAACTGAGGTGCGCACCAAACTCGATCCTTGGCCCGTAGTCTCCCAGCCAATCTCAGCTTTTATATAAGAACGACGCACAACGATTCGGTGCCGAGGGTGCACACCGCAAGCACGAGACAAGACCGACTAACTCTGAGCACGCCATTACTGGAAGGGACCCGAGACGCGATCATGCTAGCATGTAGACCGGTGAGCCCTCACTCTAATGGGTGTGCCGGCCCCAATGAGGACCTCGATCGAATGGTTGCGCATCACCGGCGACACAACCTCCCCACCGTGACGCTGCGACCGGTCACGGCTCTAGCCAGTACGGGACTCCCGCCCTTGCTCCACGCCCCGATGCAAAACCGGAAACGTACCTCCTGGAGCTGTGACGCCCTTTAAACTTTGAGACATGTGTCGCTTGTCATGGCGGTACTCGGCGACAATCCGCACTTTATGTCGGGCCGTATCTTTGAGGAACAGCCCAAGCTCGCATATATCTCGAAAGTGTATTATTCGCTCCAGCACCCAATGCACGAGCGAGACCTATCCTGGGACCGTGTCGCGTGACTGAGGCGTCAAGGAAAATCTGCTTTTACAATTCTGTTAAATTAGTTGATAAATATCCCAGGCTGGAATACTTTGTTATCAGACGTTATCACGCATTACGTAGCCCCAAAGAAGTGGCCTATTCTACGCTGCCGTTGTAGTCTAACTGGAAATTTGCGTAGGATGGGGCTCCATCGCAGTTGCAAATCAGGCGAGCAGCGGTCCGACTGGCTCTGAAATGAGAGGAGGCTTGTTTTTAGTTAGTGATAGTTGCGAGGAACGTGGAGTCAAATCGGTGTCTATGCTTCTCGGCTGACGAGTATGACGACAATCACCAGGTACACTCTCTGATACTACCTTATCAGTTCCAGTCCTAAATACGGACGCAACACTTACTCCCAAGTGAATGGCAGCTGGCGAGTATAAACTCTCGGCGAAATGCCTGCCAGTGCTGGGGCCGCTTCTGCCTTAGCACCCTCAGTTTCCGGAGTAGCCCAGGTGGAGTGTGCTGCAAGTTCAGCAATAGCGAGCCGACCCGCTTGTACTGCACTTGTAGTTTATTTCATAGCGATCAGTCAGGTCAAGTGTCGTGGAGGGGTGCAACCGTGTACCCCCGAGACTCAAATCGGGCGCTTCGACCCCCGCGTCTGTATTTTGTCAGAGCGGGCAACGACCGCCCGCGGGCGCAAACGTCTACATCGAACACACGTACGAGTATGAACCCTTTCAGCGCGCCGAATAGCGCCGCAGAGTGTAGGCCATCGTACGGTACTCGCGATACGCATAGTCACGCGGTGTAGGCTGTACTAGCTTGTGGCCGGGAGCAAGCGTGGACGCGAGGTTTGGGCTGCCGTCTAGCACGGCAAGCGGCAGGTAGGACGCCATTTCGCTGCAGGGAACGCTGACGAAGTGGGGAAGCGCAGGATGGGTTGCTGAGAGAAAGTCGTTGAGAAACACATGGCCCGGCGTGGACATACTGTACCCGGCGCCGCGGCGAGTACACCAGGACCCAAAACTATTGGCACATTCAAGTTCCGTTCTAGAACAAATGTACTGGGGGTGGCTGAGTGGACACGCCACCACTCCGGGACTCATTATAGCCCTCTTCCGGAAATTGGGACATTAATGGCACCGTGGCTTTCAAGTTTCTCCTTTTGGCTCACAGCAACGGACGGACTACGCTTCTTCTTCACGGATGCCCGTCGTTATTACTGCTCTCGTCTCCACTCTCCACACGCAACTCTGGGCCCCTCTGGGACTCCACTGTGTCACGCTCTTGTACTCTCAATGTCAAGTTCAACGTACTCTGTTACGGTACTTACAAGAGTACTTACGTGGTTGCAACCCGCTTTCCAAATGTCGTGATCGTCCTGGTAGAGTAATACTGTGTCCCGGAATGATACAAATGGTCATTTAAAAGTGTTATGGCTGTGTTTTGTGGTGTACAAATTGTTAGTCAGACCAGGACACCCTGCTTGACAGATGCGTACTGTCGCTTAGTCGGTGATTTTGAAGGGAAGTCTCCCTCGGTCACGATCAAGGGCAAGATCAAGGGTCACGATCACTGCAGGGATCAAGCTTGGGATCAAAGAGGGATCAAGTTATAACTCAGATGCTACAGTAGCGGTGTCTGACTGGGTCTCCGGGTCAACGTCGGATTCCGGGCTCGAACTGGGGGCCAGGGAGCCCTGCGACAACGACTCGGACTCGGATGGATCGAGAGAACTTCGCGTAGGATGGGGCCCCAACGCAGCTGCAAATTGACGGCTTGCTATTGCCGTGAACAGTGGCTTTGCTCGGCGAGCAGCGGGTCGACTGGTTCTGAACTGGGAGGAGGCTTGTTGTAAGTCGGAGATGGTTGTGGGGAGCGTTGAATTGAACAATGTCTTGTCCATTGACGCTTCTCGGTTGACGAGTATGACGATAATCGCCGGGTACATTCCCTGACATCTTATCAGTTTCTGTCCTAAATTCGGACTCAACACTTACTGCCAAGTGAACAGCGGCTTGCGAGTATAAACTCTCAAGTGTAAAGTGGGACCCAGGCAGACGTATGAGGGACGACGCGACCATAAATGCCTGAATCAACGAAGAATTAGCTTACTTTGTCATTATAGAGAGGAAACCGGCCGCACGCCAGAAAAAATATAAAACACGCCGGATTCTACAAGAAGGGCCAACACCCTTTCCGCCTTTGTCCTCTTGTCCACGACATGTCGCAGATCCGCTACAATCCATCTTCGATACCTCCTATGGCAGCCAATCAGTAATGTTTTACCTAGCCAGGAACCTCATGCGTACCATGCTTTCAGTGATATGACTCCTGTACCCAAAATATTAGTGACAAGCGAAGAAATGTACGTGATCTCTTGGAAGACGTTGATGGTAGTCGCAAGGCGGCCTTGTCTATTCACGGGGTCAATGTTTATGAAGATTCTGACGCCGATGGTTGAGGCGACACCAACTGGAAAGGGGGCCCGCTCATGAAACTAAGACGGTAAGAGGGGAGGATGACGTACACATCGTCAACACAAGCATCACAATCGGCGCTCTCAGCAATTTTCTACATTCATCACGGCATATGATCCAAGCTCTCCAGACGACGACGCCATCCGTCAGAACATACTACTTTGTGGGTCCATTAGCACAATGTGAGAGCACCATCATCATCCACGAACATTAATGGGGGCCAAGGCGTTGAAAAGAACCAGAAGTGTCTCCGTAGGGCTCCTCGTACTGGTTGACTTGGTGAGATCTATAACGAGATACCAAGTCTTGATGAGAATGATTAAATCCGCCATTGATACAGCCAGATATGCAGTTGACAAAGAAAACATGAAGACTATTACGCCGAACAAGATTTTCTGGCTCGGCGAGCGCAGGCCCTTCTGGCTTTACATTGGTCAGGCCGGTTGAATTACAGTATCTTTTCGGGAAAGATATGAGATCACTCACAACATTAGATATGTTGAGATTAGGATAAGCGTCGCATAGATCCCTGAACACGTATGAGCTCGGATGGAGTATAGAGAAGAGATAAGGATATGAAACTTGCCATAAATAACGGACTGGATTATGAGATTGAAGGTGCGGTAAAGTAGGGTGATCCCGCGCTGGTGAAACACGTTTTCAGGAACCATGATATTCCCTGACCTGCACAGAATATGTCTCCGACCAACACTATAGAGCAGACAAACGTGGAGGGGGGCGATCCATTTTGGAATACTACTGGCCAGCTTTTAAATAAACCTGACAGCTAACATGAGTAACAAGTCGGGCTGGCGAGTTGCGATGCATGTGGCGCTAACTCCCTGACGGCTCATTCATTTCCAGCATCTGCGCCTCTCATTTGTCTGATGGTCCAAGATGAGTGCGCTAGGTGACGAAGTATTGATGCGCACCCCCCCCGCTGTACGTTGCAATCCCACCTCGTTAGTCGCGACTGTTAGTGTCCCTGGGACCTACCGATAATAGGCTGCAAGAAGGAGGTGGTTGTGTCCGAAGGGGGTTTATGAACGGGAGTTATGAGCCACGAAAAGTGCGCCCGATGATAGCGAAAGTGTCACGGCTGTGTTTAAATTGGCTGGCGTTCGGATGTGTGGAGATCATCACAGTAACAGCAGTTTCAGACCAGTGCACTTGCCAGTGCACCTTGATTGACGGATACATGATGACCGTAACTATGATAGACACGTCGTCGCTTAGTCAGCGACTTTATCGCAACCAAATCGCAACCAAGCGCTACAGTAAACGCTTTCACAGCTAATGTAAGCAATCTGTCAGCTTCGTTAGGAAAGCTTCATCCAAGGCCTCATCAGGAAAACGACAGGCAACAGGTGGCTGGTGGTAACTAAGGGAAATAGCAATACATCTACTGCTAGTCCAAGCTAGTGCACTACTGCCAGTAAGTATTTGTTTCGGTGTGATGACTTGCCGGTGAGAACATGAATCAGGCCCTTACAGGGGCGCCGTCGGCGTTCTCAGACTCGTACCAAAGTCCGTCGTGACTGAGGCAGACCTGAGTACTTGCCTGAGTACCTCCAATGCGCACCGCAAGGCAAACCGAGGTCTGACGATGGTTTGGTATTTCCTTGGCCCATGGTCTCGCAGCTGGTCTTAGGTTTGTCCGGGAACGATGGGCGGGGTCTGGTGCTGCGAACGCACACTGCAAACACGAGAGGTGCACCGACAAGAATAGTTGACTATGAGCATACCGTTAGGGACCCTAGAAGCAATGCAAGCGTGCAGACCGGTGAGCGTTCGCTCAAATGGGGGTACCGAGGGCCTCGTTGCCCGGCTCTACGTCACTTGCGACGCGACATCCTCTGGACTGGTCACTTGTCTAGCCAGCATGAGGGCTCTGTTGTTGCACATCCAGATGCAAAACCGGACACGTACCTTCTGGAGCAAGAGCATCGCTTCTCAAGCCCTTTAAATATTCTACGGCGGTTGAGACCAGTCTTGCCCCAGTCTTTGTGGCGGTACTCGGAAAAACAGTCCGCACTCTAAATCGAGAGAGGGGGGGTGCGCCGTATTTTAAGGGACAGCCCGAGCTCGCGTACACCTCGAAAGTGTGCTATTCACTTCAGCACCCAACGGCACAGCGAGCGAGCCTCTACCCTGAGTCAGTGCCAGTGGCGCGTGGTCACCGGTCAACGGCGGGATTTACAACTTCGGGACGTTGAGGAAAACCTGCTTTCATCATTTTGCTAAATTAGTTGATATGACGATTATCTGAATGTCCCCAGGGGATGACACCTGCACAACAGGCCTACTCTACGCTACCCCTGTGGTCTGATTGGATCTCTGGGTAAACGCCGGACCCCGGGCCTGAACCGGAGGCCAGGGAGTCCCGCGACAACGACGGGTCGAGAGAACCTCGCGCAAAATGCGACCCCTGCGCACCCGCAAATTGGAGGCTAGCCACGTGCGTGGACTTGGCTTGGCGAGCAGCGGTCTGATCGACTATGAAGTGGGAGGAGGCTTGTTGTAAGTCGGTGATGACTACGGGGAGGGTTTGGTTGAACACTGTCTTGTCCATTGACGCCTCTCGGCTGACGAGTATGACGACAATCACTGGGTACATTCCCTGACATCTTGTTAGTTCCAGTCCAAAGTACAGACGCAACACTTACTGCCAGGTGAACAGCTGCTTGCGAGTATATATTCCCGAGCATAATGTGGGATCCAGGGAGACGTATGAGAGACGTCGCGACCAACATTGACTGAATCAACGAAGAGTTAGCACTTTTTCAGTAAGGAGATGACCATGCGCACGCCAGAAAAAATATAAAACACGCCGGATTCTACGAGAAGGGCCAGTACCCTTTCTGCTTTCGTCCTCTTGTTCACGACACGTTGCAAATCCGTCGCGATCCACCTTCGATACCTCCTATGGCAGCCAGTCCCCAGCTCAGTAGTGTTGTACATAACCAGAAACCCAGGCGTACCATGCTTTGAACGAGATGACTCCCGTGCCAAAAATATTTGTGACAAGCGAAGAAATCAACGCGGTCTCCTGGAAGACGTTGATGGTAGTCGCAAGGGGATTTTTGTCCCTAACGGGATTCGCGTTTATGAATACTCTGACGCCGATGGTTGCTGCTACAGTAACTGAAAATGGGGCCTGCTCGTGGGACTCGGACAGTGAAAATGGGGACGACGTACACATCGTTAACACGAGCATGACAATCAGCGCTCTCAACAGTTTCCTGTATTCATCACGGCATATGACCCAAGCCCTCCAGACGACAACGCCATCCGTCAGGGCATACTGCAGAGTTTGTGAGTCCATTGGCACACGGTGTGAGAGTAACATCCACGAACATTAATGGGGGCCAAGGCGTTGAATAGAACTAGAAGCGTCTCCGTAGGGCTGTCTATGCCGGCTGACTCGGAGAGACCCACGTAGAGATACCAGGTCTTGATGAGAATGATTAAATCAGCAATTGAGACGGCCAGGTACGCAGTTGACAAGGAAAACATGAAGACTATTACGCCGAACAAGATTTTTTGGCTCAGCGAGCGCAGGCCCTTCTTCCTTCATATCGGTAGGATCGTTCAGTTGAAACGGTTTTTTAGAAGGAAAACAGGTAACTCACAGTCATTATATAGGTCGAAACTGGGACAAGTGATGCATAGATCCCTGGGCACGTATCAGCTTGACTCGAGTAGAGCGAACAATACGAAACCTGCCATAGAGAACAGACTGAATTATAAGATTGAAGGTGCGGTAAAGTAAAGTGATGCCACGCTTGTGAAACACGTTTTCGGAAACCATGATATTCTCCGGCCTGCGCAGAATATATCTCCAACCAATGCTGTAGAGTAGACAAAAGTGGAGGGGGGAGGCCGGAAAAGCGTTGTGGCATACTACCTTTAGTATTGTTCAGAATATAAACGAACCTGACAGTTAGCATAGGTAACGTCTCAGGCTGACGTCGAGTGTGATGGAGGATAGCTCATTCATTCTCAGCACATGCCCCCTCACTATCTGATGACCCGAGATAAACAAGGTGACAAAACACTGATGCACGCTTCTAGGGTGTAACCCCACCCCACCTATTGGTTGCGACTGTTACGGTAATGTCGCTGAAACGTACCACACGCGGCAACAATAGGCCGCAGGGGGTGCTGGTAGGGCCCAAAGGGGGTTGATGAGCCATGAAATTTCTCCTGCTGGTGGCGGAAGTGTGGCGGCTGTGTTAATGAAATCGTTGACATGTGCGGACCTATTAGTAGCACCAGGGGCCCTCGGACCAGTGCGCCCTTTTTCTTGAATGAGTTGTATAGACCGGTGCACCTTCCTCAGGCTGTTGACTACCAGTGATGACCGTAACTCAGGCTGGAGGGCCGTTACTCTGTCGGCGACTGAAATATTGTGAATTGGCAGTCTCGCTCGCACTACAGTAGTAGCAAAGTCAGCAATCGGCCGGACTCATCGGACTCTTTGTAGGGTGCAGGTGATACGATGTCGACTTCAATCGATCTGATTTCGCGTGAACCTCCGTGTGGGCAAGGAGGATGTGGACGACAGGACGACAGAAATATCGACTGGGGCAAATCGACTCTTAATCGAGATGAGACCCTCGGTGAGAACAGCTGCATCACGGTACACTTTGGATCGGGTTCCCACACATGGGCGGATGTTCTCGGACCCGTGCCAAACCCCAACCCACATACCGTATTAGTCATACAGGGTACGTGCCACTATTTAGCATCTCGTGACCGAGAACATAAGATCGCGAAAACAATCCGTACTATGTAGTTTGCTTCGGGGGATCTATGCATCATCGAATCATCGACGCCTAGGAATCGGTTTTAAAACTAAGAGTAAGTCTATTCCACGATGTCGCCAATCTCCACTCGGATCTCCCGGTCAGCGTCAGGCTCCTGGCTTGAACCAAGGCTTGAACTCGCCAGGGAGTCCTGCGGTGATGATGGGGCGAGAGAACTTCGTGAAGGATGTGGCCCCTGCGCAGGTGTAAATTGGAGGCTGGCTCCGAGCATAGACTTGGCTTGACGAGCAGCGGTCTGACCGGCTCTGAACTTGGAGGCTTGTTGTAAGTCCGAGTCGGTGACAATTACGGGGAGGGTCGAGTTAAACAGCGTTTTGTCCATTGATGCTTCTTGGTTAACGATTATGACGATAATCACCGGGTAGATCCCCTGACATCTTGTCAGTTCGAGTTCTAAATCCTAGGGCAACACTTACCGCCAAGTGAACAGCAGCTTGCAAGTATAAAGTCCCGAGTACGAAGTCGGATCCAGTATGTATGAGGGATGACGCGACTAGCATCGCCTTGATCAACGAAGAAAATTAGCTATTTTTCTTTCAGAGAGTAGATCTGGCGTACGCCAGAAAACATATAAAACACGCCGGATTCCACAAGAAGGGCCAGTACCCTTTCCGCCTTTGTCCTCTTGTTCACGACACGTTGTAGATCCTCTACAATCCATCTTCGATACCTCCTATGGTAGCTAATCAGCACTCCTTTACCTAGGCAGAAACCCCAGGCGTACCATGCTTTCAACGATATAACCCCCGTACTCAAAATATTAGTGACAAGCGAAGAAATCAAGGTGGTCTCCTGGAACACGTTGATGGCAACGGTCAGGCGATTATTGTGCCTAACGGGGTCGATGATTATGACTGCTCTGACGCAGATGGTTGCTGTGACACCGACTGGAAAGGGGTCCCGTTTGTGGAATACAAAAGCTAGGAGGAGAGGGCGACGTACGCATCGTTAACACGAACATCACAATCGGTGCTATCAACAGTTTTCTGCTTTCATCACGGCATATGATCCAAGCTCTCCAGACGACGACGCCATCCGTCAGGGAATACTGCAGGGTTCATGAGTCTATTGACAGACAATTGAAGGTAAGAGTGAGATCATCCACCGACATTAATTACGGCCAAGGCGTTGAATAAATCCATAAGGTCCACCGTAGGTCTCGTCGTGCCGATTGAGTCGGGGACATCTAAAACGAGATACCAGGTCTTGATGAGAGTGATTAAGTCCACGATTGAGACAGCCAGGTACGCAGTTGACAAGGAAAACATGAAGACTATTACGCCGAACAATATTTTCTGGCTCAGCGAATGCAGACCCTTCTTCCTTCAGATATGTTAAAGTTGAAGTGATTTTATCCAGAAGGAAATAAGGCAACTAACATCATTATATATGTTGAAATTGGGATAAGTGTTGCATAGATCCCTGAGCGGTGAGCACCTATAAGCTTGACTAACGTAAAGAGATTAGAATACGAAGCTTGCCATAAAAAAGGGATTGAATAATTAGATAGAAGGTGTGAAAGAGTAGAGTCATCCCACGCCGACGAAACACTTGCACGTTTTCGGGACCCATAATGTTCACGACTTGAGCAGAAATTGTCTCCAACCAGTGGAGTAGAGTAGACAAACGCCGAGACGGGGGGTGGAAATCCGTTATGGCATACTAGTGTTCAGCATATAAATGAGCCTGACAGGATCAACGGAGGTAATGTCTCGGGCTGATGGATGCCAGGGATGGATGGTGGCTCACATTCGTTCTTTTCCCATATCTGATGATCCCAGACGCGCTGGGCGACCTCCTCACGGCGTGTGATGCAATCCCACTGGCGCCTCGTTGGTTGCAACTGTTATTGAAACCTACTGACAATAGGCCATGGGAGTCGCTGGTAGGGTCCAAAGGTTGTAGAAGTCCCACTGGCAGTGCAGCGGCTGAGCCGACAAAAATAGTTGGCGCCCGGTGTAGATCATCAACAGAAGTGGCTCTCAGACCAGTACAGGTTCTTGCCTTGATTAGTGACGCAACTAGAATGACGAAGCGCTGGAGACAAATACTGCGATATCGCTCTCGTTGCAGGGTGAGCAAATAGCCAGCTTGCGGACCATCATATTCGGTCGTAGAACTGAATGCGAGTGATGTTGGATCCTGGTCATATTTCGCGTGAACCTGGGCCAGTGTGGGCCAGGATGACGACGAGGATGACAGAAGTCTAAACGAGTGGAGTGGATCACGATGAGAACCTTGATGAGCGCTATTGCTGTGCGAATCAGGTTCCCACACACAATTGTCCGAGTCACTGTCATTCTGACCTGTGCACAAATACACGGCCTAGACTCGGACATCACAAGGCGAACTGAGGTACTACAGTAGTAAGTTAGTACGCAACTCAACAATTTCTTTGTTCATTGTCTTTGTTCTCACGGGGTTTACAGTACGTATAATAATTAGTTGTTCAACGCCTGGTGTGGTGATGTGATCACTCGACGACTCGTGACGTACTAGTTCATCCTCACGTTGAGCCTTACACTGGCAGTGGGTCACTATGATCCCCAAGCTCAAGCTCAAGTATCACGACGGTGCCAAGACGGTGCGATCGGACCATCCATCTGGCTCCGCCTCTCCATTTAATTTGGGAAGTGGGCCAAACCCCAACTCGGAAAGTGCAGGTCTGTCCCCGGAGCTTCGGATAAGCATACCTTGCCGACCGCCGTTCATTGAATTGTACAGAAAAGGAGGCAAAACGATTGGAGAGGGAGGCTAGGCTCACTTCGAAGGTTGAATACGACGTCGACGCCAAGGGGGAAGAAAAAGGGTGCGTTTACACTGTCTACATGCGTATTGTGGTCGCTCACCGCGGCCCGCAGCGCCCTATACCATACAGTCAGACATCGAGAGTAGGTCCCGACAGTAAGCACCGTCCCTTGATAAACAATTTTTGTAGTCTTTTGTTCATATACAAGATGGTACCGAAGCCACCCTCTTCGAATCTCAGAAGGGTGTTGGTATAATCACAATGCTCACTCAGGGCTGAAATGCAAGTCCACGGAGGTTGTACACGATACTAGCAGCATCCCACCTGGGTGTATATCAGTGTATCAACAGTGCCAACGTCGGCGATTAGCGACCACGTTGAGGTTCTTATATGCGTACGTTTCGTAGTCTCTGATACTTATAGACCCCAGGGCTCGGTCAACTTTGACACGGAGATCTCCAAGTGTGAGAAGAGGCTCCAAGCTGCGTAGTTGAACCTGGACACAGATCGATGCACACAGTCAGACTATATAGAAACCATCCCAGCGGGCATGCGACTTGTCGATGAGGACAGGGTAAGTCTCGCCTCAGTACCAATGCTTCCTTACGTATTCTAGGACCGCTGATAACACGGCAGGAAAACATTAGAGGCGGAAATCGGTCCGCTGGAATCCTCAAAGGAGACGTTTGCGAAGTTGAAATACTGGAAGGTCCCAGCAAATTTTCACTCCGCACGGAACTCAGCGGGTCACGATCTGTCGTGATCCACGGAGGGGAGCGAATATCGAAAAATGCCTTTGATACTTCAACGGGACAAACGTAAACCTTAGAGTCGTATCATCGTATTTCCGAGGGGACAGCTTGGGTTGTTGAGCCCTCGACGTGCCATTGGCTTGATTCGTGATGCAACAATAATTGTTTCATGACTGAGGATCGCCAATTGCCCATATCAATATGTTCCTCCGCGGGGAGTAGTGCCGCGGGCATTACGATACTCCACAAATCGAGGGTGGATGTGACTCTATTTCTCACGCTAGCTTGGCTTCAGTTGGTTGGAAGATCCGAAGCATCTATCATGCGACGCGTGACCTTCAAACCTTGATTTTGTATTGGCCAATGGCAGTGAAAAGACACGCACCAGCTGGCTCGAGGCCGTAAGATCTCGCGAGCAGCGTTCATGTTGGAAGGGAGGTCACCTAACGGCATAAATCTAAACAAGAGCACAGAGCCGCCACCATTGGCGGCCCCACAGGCCAAGGGACCACACCGGTTCCGAGTCGCCATTTGTCGCAGTATTCCGCTCACGTCATATAGCCAACGCAATTGATACGTCTGAAACTGCAGGCCAGAAGAAGTGAACGAGTGCCGGATGCAATGCATATCTAGTGGAGCCATTCGACTCATGCTCCGAACTCGGATTGCTAACAAAGGTATTATTGCTCACTCCTGGCCTAGATCAGACTCGGAACAGCGAATCGACACCCCGACGAAAGCAGAACGCGACGGGAAAAGGTCTGATAGAAGGTAGAACTTGGGGCTGCGTTCGTCGCATTCGTATTCATGTGTCCCTTGAGCCTGCTCGAGCAAATCAAGACATTGATGCATTGATAACGGAAGGGGCTGGCGTCGGTCTCCAAACCGCGCGTTGTGTAAAAATACTGGAGTTCCCTTTTAACTCACACCGACGGCTTTTAGGACGCGAAGATCGTAAGAGAGATCTTGAGAACGGACGTTGGTGAAGCGCAAAGCTTTGACCTGATAGAGTTCGTCCGGCGTAAAGTGGTGGTAAAACCTAGCCGGGATGACAATACTATCTCCAGGAAGGATCTGAACACGGATCCACCGATCTGTGAGATACTCTGTACCCAAGAGTGAGAAGCGAAGAATCATGGAGGTTTGCAGCCTGAGATACTTCACAGACCTCGCATGTCCCACTGGCAGTGACCAGAGCTAGAGAGAATATATCGGATCTCCGCGTCGTCGTGCATGTGCCTGCCAGATGAGCATGAAATCACCATTACTTTGTACACGACGATCATAGCAAGATCGAGATTCGCATGTGTCACGAACACTGTAAAGAATTTGTCAAGCATCTGTTCGGAGTGGTCGCCAAGTCCTTCTTTAGTTACGTTGATGGTGTCGCGATTGTCCCAGCCACGCTCATTCACCATTTTATCAACCACGGGCTCCCACCCTCCCTCGGTGTCCAAAGGGACGGTGGAGAGGGTAAGGCCGTGCTTACGAAGATAATCGAGCTCTACTGCGGCAGTCCTGAATCGTGGGGAAGGCGCTGCCAGGTTGGCGGAGACATTGTCGTAGTAGTGTGCTTGCTGATTAGAGAGAGGGCCTGCGAGGAGAGAGAGAAGAGACGGTACGACGTCCTGAGATGCCATTTTTCTGCATCCTGCTGCTACGAAGAAGCGATATCATAGATCCTATGACGCGGGCGCGGGCATTCCGAGTTTTTGCCAAGGGTTTAGCTCCCTCTGACCGGCCCGCTTCACCGTTTCTCCAGCGTTTCCGAGTCTCCAGTATACAGCTTTGCTTCTTTCTTTTCAAGTTTGGTGCTGTACAGTATTTTTGTTTCTCTCATTTGGTCATACTGTCAGGCCGCCCTTCGTTTTGCTCAGCCACCCTTCACAAGCCAGCTGTTCATGGGCGTCAGAAGTAAATCTCAGTCCGAAGGCAAGCGTGTGCTTGCCGGTATCGACAGGAGCATCTGGCTTCCACTCCCCTTCTCTCCTCCGTACCACCACCATCTCTTTTGCACAGTGCTGGTACTAGCCTACGCTCTCGAGTATACACCGTCTCTGTCTCCTCTATTGGGAATAACACCTGGTATTCTCGCGACTCCCCAACGCTTGAAAGCAGCTCCTTCGCGTGCTGCTTCGAGAAATACCGCTGAAAGAAGACCTGCAGTACACCTCCATGGCGCAGTGTTTTCCAGCCCTGTTATCTGGTCGCACACCTGATCTGTGGGGCCCGGAAATGCCGCCCTCCCCGCGCTGCCGCCAACCCTAGGCATGTAGTGGTGTTTCACGCACGTCAACCCTTACGTGGATGGTTGCATGGCGCTTGCGTCGCAAGCCGCGGCCCTTTTTGGGGTTTTGACTCAAGATACGCGCGAGGGTCGGGCGTAGAAGGTCGTGCGTGGTTCGTTAGAAAGAAGCTGATACAACAGACGAGTGAACGCATAGGGTGCGGGTGCATAGCGGCGTTTGTGCGGTTCGTGTCCTTCACCGTTTGGGAGGGTACCGAGGTTTCGTCGGCAAGTGTGGACATGCACCGAATTCATGGCATGGTGTCCCCGTGTGAACCGTTTTTCCGGTTGGGCGGTGACCGGTGACCACACGCCCCGCCGAGCGGCTACGGCCTACATCCGACGAATTCGGAACTCCCAAACCCGATAGCAAGAACCTGACAGAATCGCCTCACAACGCCATCACTTGAGCTTGTTCAGGCCTCCGTTCAAGCTCTCGATTAGGAAAAGTGCTTGATTATATAGGCGCGGCAACATCGCCCTTGACACTCAGGCTGTGGAAGAGCTATTTAGGAAAGAGGTCGTAATCTGTTGGGTAAGAGCAAGGAGGGAGTTGTCGAACGTCGAAGTGCTCACGAGAACTGTCAAGAAGGGACAGCGTGCCCGTGGCAAAGCTAAACGAGATTGATCAGCTAGTTCAAATTGAAACAGATAGTATCTTCGGCGGAATAAAGGCGTACTCGAACTTTACCCCCCCGGGATCGCACACATTCTGAGTAGAGATTAATTAGGCCACGCCCCTCACCTCGCGTTTATCCATGGCGGAAGCCGGGTTGTCTGCGTGTTCGGGACGCCGTCCGCCGACGATGTCGCGCAAGATGTCGCGGCGGAAGAGCCTGAAGTGTCGAATAACGTATGGGGGGCGGGGGCGGCCGGCACGGTCAGCATCAGATTTAGAAGAGTCAATTGATTAAAGGTGATACTGTAGCCGTATAGTTGTATGTACGTGGTAGATGTACGGGGTTCTTGATTCTTGAAATCTAGATTTATATTAGATCAGAAAAGACATCCAGCAATTAGCTCGAGGCTGTAAGCTGTGAGGATCGGGCCACCTCGTAAGCAGCGTTGGAAAAAATGCCACTATTGGCGGCCTCACAGACCACACCAAGTTCGCCCGTCGTCGCAATATTCCGTTGACGCCGTCCGAGTCATTAGACAGCGCGACTGGGATCATATAGCTTGATACGCCCAAAACTGCAATTCAGAACTTGAAGAAGTGTATGAGTACCAGAGCTAGTCGGCCCATGCCCAAAACTTGAATTGGTGCTGTTCGAAACAGGCAATTGCGAACTCCTAGCCGTAGACTTGGAACTGTGAGTCGACGCCCTAATGAAGCCAGAACGCGGAGAGGCAAATGCAAATTTTGCTCTTCTGTTAACGACATAGGTCTGATGACGGGTCGCAGCGTATACAAGTACGTTTATGAAACACATATGTCCGAAGCCAGACTCGTAGCCCCGGCAAGATGGCCGCGATCATCGCACCGTACTCATGCGCCAACTGTAACCTCCTTAATTGAATCGAGATATTGATCACGGAAGGGGCTGGCATCGGTCTCCGAACCACGCGCGGTGGAAGAATACTGGAGTTCCCCCTGAACAAATACCAACGACTTTTAGAACGCGACGATCAGAGAGACCCTGAGAACGGACCGTAGTGAAGCGCAAGGCTTTGACCTGATTGTGTTCGTCCAGCGTAAAGCGGTGGTAAATGCCAGCTGGGATAATAATAAAATCTCCAGGAAGGACCCGAACGCGGATCCACTGATCTGTGGGATACTCTGCGCATCCGAGCCAGTGAGCGGCGGAGATTACTATATGCAGATACTTTACAGACCTCGTATGTCCCAGTAACCGGAGCCAGAGAGAATATATCGGATCTCCGCGTCGTTATGCATGTGTCTGCCAGATGAGCATAAAGTTCCTTAGTTCATGACGCGTGCATGACGGTCAAAGTAACGTCATAGGTGTCACGAACTCTGTAAAGAACTTGTCAAGCATCTGTTCGAAGTGGTCTCCAAGTCCTTCTTTAGTTACGTCCATGGTATCGCGATTGTCCCAGCCATGCTCATTCGCTATTTTATCAACCAAGGGCTCCCACCCTCCCTCGGTGTCCAAAGGGACGGTGGAGAGGGTAAGGCCGAGCTTGCGAAGATAATCGAGCTCTACGGGCAGTCCTGAATCGTGGGGAAGGCGCTGGTCGGCGGAGACATTGTCGTAGTAGTAGGCGTGCATAGTGTGTTAGAGACTGTGAGGATAGAAGAAACAGTGCGACGTCCTGACACTGGCAGTCACCCTGAGTTGGACCTCTAGTATCCTTTTTTTGGTCGTATTTATATTCCAGGGAATGTACGTCACGAAACCGGTCAAACCGAATCGAGGACATTGAAGCAACATTGAAGTGCGAGAAGTGGCGACCCAAGTTAGACCCAAGTGAGAACCTAAAACCGAGGCATGTGAGTTGCATGTGTCGGTAAGTGTGCCTCACTTGAGGCAAAGCTGGTGACCAAGCCAGTGACCGGTGCGGTGGCTGCCAAACAAAGTATACGGTGTTATGTCGTTACACATCAATACAACACGAAGACTCTGACTGACTCGGGGGCTCCTTGAACCGCAACCGCCATCATGGGCGGTTGTTCCCACACCCGGGCAAGGATTACCCCACACACCTTTAAAAAACCGACGAAGCCCACCCTATATACGGTTTATCAGTCGTTGCACGTGTTCTCTGCCCCCGTTCTCCCAATCATCCGCACAGAGAGCGAATAACACGCTATGCCGCCCCGGTCTCGGACTCAGCGGGTCTCCGGCCCGGAGCGGGATTCCGTGGCCCTCCGCCCCTTCATGCAGCACCCACGACCAGTGCAGAACGCCTTCTTCCTTCAGACCCATACGCGTCGCAGCCGCGTGCGACGGCTTGTTCGCAGAGTGCGCCGTCCATTGTACGCGACGAAAGCCGAGGCCTCGGCGTACGCCGGGTCCGGGTCCGGGTTCGGGGAGTTCGAAGGTATACTGAAGCATGATGCCAATGGCGTTCGAGGTGACATATGTGCGCTGGAATGCGGGGAAGACGAGCACCCAGGCAATCTCGGCGCTCAGGTTTTCTGGGGACGCGTTGATCAGCCCGATCACGCCTGCCATCGCGCCGCCGCGCGCCTTGTCGATGATCGCGAAAAGGATCCATGAAGGGTTGCGTCGCACGCGTACCTCTACCTCCGTCAGGAGAAGGTCCAGCGAAGAGAGGTCGAATGGGAACCATCGCTGCAGCTCCGGTCGCACGCTGACCTGCGCTGCGTACTCCTGTGCGTGCAGCGAGGGGATGAATGGCGTCAACTTGACCCGCTCCGACTCGAGCGTCTCTTCGTAGAGTGGGAAGGCCCAGTTAATGTCGTAGGGCTCTGGGCCAAAATACCCAGATAAGAGAGCGGGCCTCTCAGGCTTCTCGTACGAATTGATATATGCCATCTGTTTGCGAGGTGAGGGGATGAGTCACAATGCACAAACCGAGGGCGCGGAGATTGCGGAGCATTTTATGCTAGGCCGGTGGGTTCCGATACAGCGGGGGAAAGGATTACTGACTAGCGTTCTATTACGTGACGACGTGGTAGTGTACGGTTCCAGGCATTTACTAGTACGTCAGTAGGTGTGAGTGTGGATTCAACAGGCTAACGTCGTCTTGTTTCAACAAGAAGACAGCACAGTAGAGGACTCTGAGATGATGAGTTGGCAATGTGCTAGACGCAGGGTCACGAAACGCGCTCAACAAAAATCGTTCAACCACTGACAAGGGCCTGTACTGACTACTGCTGGGCACGATCTCCGATCCGGATGTGGTGGAACACACGCAGTATGTGCGGCACACGTCATACATTCATGGTAGGCGCAGTGAGTTCAGCAAGATCCAGGAGATGTCCTGGCCCAGAGGACGGCCTAAGGCGTTCAATCATGACAAGAGGCACTTGGGGCTCGTTCCCGTCCGTTGTTGGATAAATCTGTGAGTACATACAGGATTCAAATGGGACAAGATAAGTATGACCATACACTCGTCTCCTATTGAAGTGCTCCATCGTCACGGTGGTCGTCGCGACGTTACGTTCTTCAACACAGCGAAGACATCGGGAAAATTTTCCCGCGTTAACGAAAGATATCTGGTTAATGGTAAAAGATAGGGCCGTCCGTTGTCTCACAGACTCGTTGTAGGATGGTTGTCATTCCAACGTTTTCTCTTCCTATAATAAGGACTCGGAACCGGAACTTTCGAATTTGAGGACGGGGTTGTTGCGTGTCCGACAGAAGCAGGAGTCGTTGCAGTGATCGATTTATGCGTTTCAAGCCTCAAAGTTCGATCTCCGATCGGACTCAGTGGGCGGCCCGGAGTGCGATTCCACCCATGTCCAGCGCAGGGCCTTCTCCCTTCAGGCCCATGCGTGTAGTGTGATGGCTTGTTCTAAGAGTGTCCACTGCACCCGCTGACAGCTACCCCCAACGAGAGGACGAACGGCGTCAGCTTGACCCGCTGCGACTCGAGCCCCGGCGTCTCCTCATAAGGCCCAGTTGATGTCGAAGGGGTCTAGTCCAAAATACCCAGGTAAGAGTGTGGGCTTCTCAGGCTCTGTGTGAGGAGATGGGTTCCGATACAACGAGAAGGAAAAGGATTGCTGCACTATCGCCGTATCACACGCACGACGACATGCGCATAGAGGGCCACATGATGCATGTTAACAGTCTCTTTCAATCAAATACCCCTCTAGTAGCCGCATCCAGCGTTGTCGCCGGGCTCGTCATGGCCTGCACCTCATGTTGGCGGCGGGCGCATCGGCGTCGTTCGCCCCGATGTAGGGTGGCTGTCGTCGGGGGTTAATACGGCTTAGGGCTCACATTGGTGTGGTGCACACACGAGGGTCGTCTTGGTTTTCACCGTCTGAGTCTACTTTGAGGCTGTCGTCTCAAATAACTACCAACTCAACACTTGGCCAGCAGTGACCAATACTCCGAGTTCGGCAGACACCTGCGAGTAGGAAATTACATTGACTTGCGCTTGACTTGGAACCTGGCGCGACTGCTCGTGCGGCCAAAAACTGGGACTGGAGCCCGCACGTCGTACTACTGATAGGGCAGTTTCTTACAAAGGGGAGCGTTCGCCGCTCACGAATCAATTCTCCATTCTCCACTCCATGGAGAGCATACAGTATAGTTACATGCAAAGACACGTCACGGTCGTGAGTTTAAACAGCAGCGATTTCCTTGACATATTGAATACGGAACGGGTTGGACTCGGTCTCCTGACTGCGCGAGTAAGGTATCCACTTTGGCTCGTCCTAAAAACGCATCACGTTCAAAATGTCAGAGAGAAGTCACAGGAAAGTGGTGTGAGATGACGACGGGCCTTGAACAGGCGCAGAGCTTTGCATTGATTCAGCTCGTCGAGCGTGAAGCGGTGGTAGATGCCAGCCGGTAGGACCAGCAGATCTCCCGGGAAGACGTGGATGCGGATCCACTCGTCCGAGGGATGTTCTGCCGTCCGGCGTCAATAATCAGAGATACCCGCGGACGTTTTTTTTTTTTACCCACCGCGTACATCAAAGAAACCGGATCCGGAGAGGATGTATCGTATCTCTTCGTCTTCGTGCATATGTCTGCCATCATCATCATCATCAGCGTGATCCGTCTGTTAGATTCCCGGCAGCACCACCCACTCGTCGAAAAATGTCTTGAGCTTGGACTCGTATAGGTCGCCCAGACCCTCCTTCGTCACATTGACCGTATCGCGGTTCTTGTACCCTTGCTGCTCCGCGATTCTGTTGATCTCGGCTTCGTATGCGCCTGCGGTGTCTAATGGGACAGTCCAATGGAGGAGGCCGAGCTTGCGAAGATGGTCGGGTTCGAGGGGCCTCCCGGAATCGTGCTGGAGGCGTTGATCACCTGGGAGATTGTCGAAGTAGTAGGCACGCATGGGTGTTACAGTACAGGACAGGGGTCGTTCACATTTAAAGGCCAGTCCGGCGCGCAAAAGCCTTTTTTGCCAATCGCTCGTAATCAACACGGAAATATACCGACAGCGAAGCTCCTTTGGGCAGTTCTATAATCAACTTCGGGGATGTCTCGTCTGCCCATGAGAGAGACGCTCTGCGTGCGTGTTCGTAGCTACACACGTTGCGAGGGCGTATCTATCTAGGCTTCCAGGAGTACATTCAATGAAGCGCGGACGCCATTGTGAAGTAAGACAGATTTGTGGTATTTACAGCTGAGTACTGTAATACATCGGTTCTGACCAAACCCAGCTGATCAAACACGAATCTATTGCTAGCCAAACCCGAGCTGACAACCTGCCTCAGCTGTCGTGTTGAGATGGAGCCATAATTGCGTACACCTAACAAGCCGGCCCAATTAGAATTAAGAGATTAGGCACAGGTCGCACGCGCAATTGAAGGCAGCACAAAAAAACTGTTCACCTGAAATGGAGAAGGAGATGCACGTCCCCAGTATAAATCGAAGAGACTGGAGGAGCTCGAGTATCATCTTCGGCCAGGATATACGAAGGGAGGCCGAGGAGGAGACAAGGGAGAGCCACGCCTATGTTGGGTCCCACGCGAGAGGCTGGGAGACTACTTACCAGATCGCAATCCCTGAGCAGGGGTCCACTTGGGGTTCGCACCCTCGCCCGCAGGAACTAGCCTTTTTGGTGGTCCGAAAGGAGAAGGGGATCCGGCCGAGCGCGTCAATTTTGTGCTTGGAAAAAGGAAAACGGCGTGATCGGAGTGCTGTCTGGGAAAGTATGGGGCGATGGGAGGGTTTGTTTGGCCCGATGGTGTCTCCTTCTGGTCACAGCTACCGATTTAGAGCCCGTCCGGTGCAAAATCGCTCCTCGGAAATGGCCGCTCGCGACCTCAGTCTGACGAGTGGGAGAAATCGGTCGGCTCCAGCAATAAAAATATCTAGTCGGACCGCCGAACGTAAATACTCGGTCGCGATAGGCAATGAATTTTATGTATTTGGGTCGAGGTGACACCAGTGACCCCAGAGACCTCAGTGTAGTTCCATTGCATCCCCCAACGTGCTGCACTCGTACGCGGCATTAGCGGCTTGAACCCAACACTTTCCTGACCACAAATGGAACCCTTGCGAAGTTTCGTGTGTTGCAGAAGCGTGCATGACCCTCGACACCTGTTCCAAGCTACACTCTGTGTAGCCCACTGTTTGCGTTCCCGACCTCACTGTACTTGCGCGCGGCCTTAGAGATTAGACAGGGACACATCTGCGACCACCTCAGACACACTCACGAGATCTCGCGCCACGAGGAGGCCCGCACGATTGCATTTGCTACTTTACACCCCATACCCCATGCTCTTTGGACAAGTTGAACGTGTGTTTAGTGATGACATAAGCGCGATTTCATTATATAATGTATGGTGGGCAAAGCCAGTCGACCCCGACAACGAATAAAAACGGGTCCATACCCGTTTTTATTTTTGGCAGGGCAGTCGGGCGCGACCTCGGCCGCGGTCAAGTGCGACCAACTGCACCGAACGGTCACGTTGCCGGGACCAACAAATAAAAAACAAAGTTTTTTTTTTGGCTGATGCCGGGCGCGACAAACCGTGCACCGGACGGGCTCTTAGAGGTTCGCGTTCGGCTCGGGACCGAAGATAAGACGAAAAAAGTTTCAGAATCAAAGTAGATAGAACAACGTTAGTGAAATACTTTGACGTCGAAAGTAATACAGTAGTGGTTTCTGATCCGATGACCAGGCGTCTCAAGACGAGCGCACGCCGATAGCTCGACCAAACGAGTCAAAACAAACAACATAGGATTGCATGATATCATATACAGGATCCAAAAACGCAGGGGGGTCTGACCTCGGGCATTGGGAGCGATGATCATAATGCAAAAAGGGGGAAGAGTAGCATACAAACGAGAATCAAGAAGAAAAAAAAAAGCTCAGTGTGTCCAGGACTCGAGTCGAGGCGAACGACGGGAAAGCGAGGCAGAGGACGAGCAGAACGGCGCGCGTAATAAGCTACGGGAGCTAGAAGAGTCTATAATGATTCCTGTGCGGCCCACGCTAACCCACGGAAACTTGAACACGATCATTCGGCAGGGGCCAAAGGAGGCAGGCCGGGGGGGGCGAGGAACAGCAGGACACTTGAGGCATTTCCAGAATCCAGAAAACATCCGTCCGATCTAAAAAACCTTGCGGGACCTTTAGTAAACCAACGCCAGAAATCCAAAAAATGAGAAAAAAAACGCACCATTCCGGTTAGGTTCGTCGACTTTACCCCCCAACTTCACTTTCTATATAACGACGTAATCACGGATGGGCGATCCAGCACTTCTTCGTGTGGGAGGCTCACGGCTCCTCATGGGTCGAGCTTCTCGCCGCGCGCAAGTACACGCACGACTCGGCTGGGCTGGGCGATAACGTCCATCATAGCTTTGACGGCCGGTGGGCGCTCAACCATTCCGCCACCGCCGCCACCGCCACCGCCACGCCCACCACGGTGCCCGTGATGATGATTGGCAGACCAACGACCTTCAGGCGACACCGCACGGCCACCAACAGAATCCGGTGCCCCCCACCGCCACCGCCACCGCCACCGCCACCTGGGGAAGACGACACCTCGAGCACGGTGAGGCGCGCACGGCGCGCCCAGTACGCGACGAAGGTTCCAGAGGCGCGGGGCTCGTGTCGGTTCTGCGGCGCTGAGAGGGGCAGCGGGACGGGCGAGATGCCCTGCTGCGGTTGGGTGGCTGGGGACTGCGCGAGGGTGGCGAGGACGACGCGTGGGCGGGCGGCGTCGGCGTGCTCGGCCTCCCACCGGGCGCAGCATATAGTGCGGCGGACCCACTCGGGCGAGGGCGAGGGCGCAGGAGCGGGAGCGGGAGATGGGGTGGTGGGTGAGGAGGGCTCGTCGTCGGAAAAGGCGATCTGGTCCCAGAGGACGAACGCGGAGTCCTGCTGGACGCGCACGCGCGAGTTGGTGCCGACCTGGGACTCGAGCATGCGCGAGGCGGTGCGGGCCCGTTGTGCAAGCGGTGTCGAGCCCTTCTTGAGGAGGTCGAGAGTATTAAGCGCTGGTGAGTCAGGGCACAGGGGGCAAGGGCAGGGTCGTCGTTAGCCAGCGAACGAGCGCTACAGACTACAACGTGTGTGAGACAAACCTTCGAGGGGGACAATGATGATCTCCTCCTGGCCATCGCGGCACCATTTCTTGAGCTGTCCGAGGGCGTTGACGAGCACGCTTGCGTCGACGACAATGACGTCGGCGTCCTTGTCCTTGGCTCCGCCCCTGCGCGGGTGGGGATCCTCAGCTCCACGTTTCCTAGGACCTGCACCAACAGTCATTGGACGCTCCTTCTGGTCCCTCTGATAAGGCTGATTGGTGGCGGAGTTGGTGGTAGTAGTGAACTTGATACCGCCGACGGGAAGCTGGCCACGCCTCGAGTCGGTCGGCTGAGGATGCGAGCGCTGGCGCTCTCTCCAGTTTGTATTATGGTTGGGGTTGTAGTTGTTATTGTTGCGGGGAGGAGCGGAGACCGACTTTTCGAGTTGCTCGACTTGGTGGGTGAGGAAAGCGGCACCGAGAGCACGGGACATGGCGAGCTTGTTTGCCTGGCAGGACATCAATAAAAGTGGCGAGGACGAGGGAATACGGTTACCGAGTCGTTCTGGGTAGCCATGGTTAGTGTTACACTCGCTTCGCTCTCACGCACGCCCAGTCTTACACGGCCACACTTCACTCCGGGTGTCACGTGTTACGGGTCTAGATTCACACTTCTTAGGGTAACGATTATGTCATGATGACGACCCTGCTCCTGCCTGCAGCTTCGATTGGATTACATTCACCAAGTAATTCATGTTATCCTGCTTCTTTTGGATCGTATCCTGCAACGTGTCCAGATTCGTCTTGATGAATTCGATCTTTTGTTCGTAGTGTTTCACCGCCTGGCCTCGCGTCTGCCATAAGATCAGTTCAGAATCCATGTCGGATATGATCGGATCCACCTTTTGCACGTAGTACCCTGTACCAACATCGATGACCACATTCTCGACGTCTCGTAGCTTTCCCGGGACGTATAGAGAACCCGTGAGCGGCACCAGAATAGTTTTATCTTCAAATCGTGTCCATATCATCCTCGTGGATTGACAAGGGTTTACTTACCCTTGTTTTCTGGCTTGACCTCCTTTGCACTCTCGATGCACGAGCGGAATTTCGCCTGCGCTTGCTTCAGTTGCGCAAACGAGTTGGTTAGGTGTGAGAGTTCCTGCAGATTGATGTCAGTGTAGCCACTCGCCGTGAATACACGACAACGTACCTCTTCGAGCTGCTTTTTCACTTCTGCGAGCTGAGGAAGCTCCAGATCGGCGACATTGATCTGTTGGGGAGCGGTTGTTGCACCTGGCGCGGACATGGGTGTTGTAATACAGCCCACGCGACTCCATTCAGCCACCGTCCCCTGTTCGATCATTTTCGCTCTCACCAACTCGTACCTCGACGCCGATGGCGACCGCGGCGGGCCTCAACAAAGGCCCCACCACAGGACATAGGCACGTACTACATATCCGCAGGCGCACTGGGCTGACCGGATCATATCCGCAGTCGCTATCTTCCACGCCTCTTTCCACCCCACGCGGGGCAATGACCTCGACTGGTCCCTCAAAGCCACCGATGGTACCTGCTCTCTTCTCTCATCGCCTCAAATATCCCGGCGCTCACTCCCCCATTCAGACTTACAACTCGATGGCGTCGAGTTCAGCTCGCTGCCCAGCGGACTCCACCTCGTAGAGCAGGACGTCGTGTACGTCTCTGTTCCCCTTCCTTTACCCTCGCCTCACCTTTTCGGTATAGGTACTTCACGAAGGACGGCCTGCGGGGCGTATGCGTCTTTACCCGGCGCCAGACTTCCGAGCAAGGCCAGCGCGGCTTCCGCCTCTCCTCCCTCGGCGTCCTCCTCGCTCGTTCCCTCCGCCCTCGTCCTTGGCGCCACGTCCCCGCACTCAAGGCCCTCGTGCGCGATCTCCACTCCGATTCTGCTTCCCAGGGCGATAGCAGCCAGGACGTCTGGGAGCCCGCGCGGCGGTTCTTCGAGCTGCGAAAGGCACGTCTCGAAGATCTGGGCGGCGCTGGCGCGTGGCATAGGTGGGGTGAGGAACTAGAATTTGATATTGACGATGGTGGGGCCGAGGACGTCAATGGGTATGAGGTGAGTCGCAACGCTTAAAGAGAGCTTTCCGACCAACTCATTCGTTATAGCAGTACACGCACGCTTCCCCGACGCTGCATCTTCCCCATCTTCTGCGCGTCCTGGGACCCTCCTCGCTCACGCTATACAAGCACGTTCTCGGCCGTCGACGAATACTCATATACACGCAACCGCCCGTCGAAGCAGCGTGCTTCCTCTGCCAGGTAGCCGCGGATATGTGTTTCGAAGACCAGACGACCCCCGCGGCCCAGGGGCCCAATGCTGCCCCGCAATTGAAGGGTAAACACAAAGAGGGCATTAATGTCCTCGGCAGTGTCACGCTGCACGACATCGACATGCTCGAGCGCGAGTCGCGCACCGGCCGCGGCTGGATAGCATGCACGACCGACGCGGTCTTTCTCGAGAAGCCGCAGTATTACGACCTGCTCATCGACTTGACCTCATACGCACCCACCGAGCGTCGCGCGACCACGCGCCCGGGCCTGCAGCTAGCGATCAAGGAGCCGTCCGCGCGCAGGCCGACCTACCGTCTCTCCACCATACGCTTCACCTGGAGCGACGTAAAACTGGTACGTGCCCCCCCCCGCGCCCAACGTTTCTCGTTCCTGAACCCCGGGCAGTGGACCGAGCTCGACCGTATACTCCAGCTCGACGCAGACACGAACGGCGTCGCGCGCGCGCATCGTGCACCGTCCCCGGTATGGGCGTGGGCGGACGCGTGGGGCGTGTACGAGGACGTATGCGTCGTATGCGCGAGGCTCTGCTCCGGCCTCTGGCGCAGCGGCAATGATAATGGAACCGGTGGATCGCGCGACCAGTGGGGATCCCCGCGCCGCGAACGGTCCGGGCGCCTCCGTGCGCATGTGCGTGCGTTCGGAGACGGCATCGAAGGGCGGCGGGCGTCGTACCGCCCGCAACACGACGACGACGACGACGTGGGAAAATTCGGCTCTGGATCCTCCGGCGACGAAGACGAGGACGGCGCGGTGCTGGTGCGCAGCCGGCAGACGCGCACGACGCTCGCGCTGCTCCAGACGTTCCACGCGCAGACGCGCTTCCTCCTCTCCCGTCTCGCCACCGTCCTCCCGTCCACCGCGTCTTCTCCCTCGGATGCGCAGCTGACGCCGCGCGACTTGCTCGTGCTCGCGCTGGGCCCGCTTAGCAGCCTCGATGCGCGCTTCGTCGAGTGGCTTGCGGAGGAGTATGCCGGTGGCGCGCGCGTGTCGGTGCGCCGTGGATGGCGCGACTTGCTTGGCGGGCTCGTGGGCGCCGCTGTTGGCGGGTCGGGCGCGGCGTCGTCGTCATAGTCACAGCCATCTCTTATTCGAATGCACGCGTGGGATGGACGGACGAGTCCTGGTCCTGGTCGTGCCCTTGAATGTACCTACAGTACTTATCGCTTTATCTATCTCCATCTCGCTCTGTCCGTTCTTCTTTTATACCTCCGATGAAATACCCTGTGCATAGATTTCCCAGTCTGATCTGATCGAACGTTGGTTTTGGGAAACCTGGTCCAGGGATACTACAAATGAGTACGCGCCGCGCCATCAATACTTGCAGATTGCTGCGGGGAGTACGTGTCAGTAATAGAGTGGGGACGGGGCGTCCAGCGCGTGCGAGCCCAGTCTGCGTGTATCCTTTCTCTGGCTTGGCTTGGACATCCCTCAGGCTTGCGTGTTCAATGCAAGCGGAAATTTCTCCGTGGGTGCAAGTGTACCGCTTACTACTCACAAACATCTGACAACTGCCTTGCACTCCAAGGACCATCCACGACTGTATATAAACCCCTGCTATCGCTGCTCAACAGATCATCAGTTTTATCGCCTCTCTTATAGTTGACGCGTTGACGAATCATGTCTGCCTGATCAATAACGTCACCGCCATCCTGGGCTGGTCGAAACCAGCTTCTCACATCCCTCTCCGTAGCGCAGATACTCCGGACGTCCACCCTCGTCCAACTTGCTCACCGACCTGACCACCAATCCGTTCCGCCTAGTCTTCGCCGTGCGACTCTGAGCTCAGGCTGACGCTTTCGTCGTTTGCGTGGCTAACAGCGTCTGCCACCACGCGCGAGACATCCCGTCCGCGGTGCGCGGTGTCGGGAGCGGCAAGATGAAAGGGCACTACATCCGCACGCTCGATGTTGTGCTGCTCGTGCTTGATGCTCACGACAGGGCCGCGGCCGCGGCGAGCTGGTCGAGGAGGTGCGAGGTGCACGAATGTGTTTGTGTGGTTGATCACCATGGGGTCCGGGTGAAGCACGAGGTCCGAGCGGCGGTCCTGATACATTGGTCTACTGCACATAGCGCGAAAGGACATAAAGATGTCATACTATGAGATCGACGTGAACGTAGAGGACGGTCGTCGCATCAAAATGTGTGTGATTACGAAATTGGCCGGACGGTAAATAGAGTATACTGTAGACCCACAATTGTGGTAGTATGGAGAGGGTGTCGATCATTCATGTGCTCGTATGACTAGGGGGGTCGTCGTTCCCAAGTTGCATGGCTACGGAGCGGCGATCGATGATCAGGTCCACGGGCCCGCAGGCGCCGAAGATGGCTCGATGGTTTCCGGTATCGAAGGTGAATCCCCAGGGCTCTTTAAAGAAGGTACTTCGCAGTGCGGGCAGTATTTCTGTCTGCCCTGTGGCACTTGGTAGGGAAAGAGCGACTTGCGGACCCAGCGGCTCGGATACAAAAAGTTCCTCCACAGCGGCAAATGGGCGGAAAAGGCGACGCCACTCCGCAGGATCCGCGTCGACTTGCCCACCTTCTGGGTCAGTTTCTGACTCGGAGTCAATGCTGAGTCGTTTGATGCCGGAGAGGAGAGGTAATGACTGGGAACAAATATGGGCCACGGATAGAATTTGCCAATCTAGGTCATTGAATGGGATATTTAATGAAAAGGATCCGCTCCGATCTCCTGTCGATCGTCCCATCGTGAGTGAGAGACCAATACCACCTGCAAGTATTACCGCCTTGTCGGGTGACCTCAGTCCCTCTGTGCGATAAATAAACTGAACAACTGTGGGACATTGAAGGTGATTCGATGCTGGAGGAAGAACCCTATGTAGCATTCATGAAGGGAAGGGGTGTCCATTCTGGCTACGAGGGCCTCCAAGTATCCGCAACTCCCCCTGAAAGCGAACTCGGTGAGGGTGGAAAGGGTAGATCGAGTAGGCGGAAGAGGATGCCTTCTCGTTTTACAAGAGCGCCGGGAACTGAATCCGATTTCAAGTGCCTTGAGCTGAGGCAAGTTTGATAGACTGTCAACCATCGCCTCCGGGGAAATAGAGCCAGGAGTCGGTATCTCCACAAGGCGAAGCTCGACGAGGTCCCCGAAATTCAAAATAAGGTTTGGTAATGCCGGGAACGAAATGGCGCGGAAAGAGATCCTCTGTAGACGGGTATATCCACCCAAGAAACCTTGAGAAACGACAGGCGCTCGTAACCAATGGTCTGCTAACCAGAGCCGAAGGTTTTTTAATGCAGGAAACGGCTCCTGCATCACACCTGAAACCTTCTTTAAAAATGAGCTTGTTGCAACTAGCTCGATCGAGCAAACACGATCGGGGTTTTCGAGCGCAGCAAGGATGTTATCCTCATCTTCGGAAGATGACGGGGAATTCCACAGGGATTCGTAGCTTATGACGATGGGAAGTGTTGGTGGCCAACAGTCCAGGTACTTCCTCACGGGTGTTCCAACCGTACAAAGGAGTTGCAAATCCAAAAGGCGCGGGGACGCAAAGACGATATGTCGCCAACTTCTGCACACGTGAACTAGCGTGTGCCATCTCCAAGGGCGATCCGGGAATTCTTTGAGGCCTGTCTCTATAGAAACAGAATATCTTCAAGAAGGACATCGTCGGTGAGCGTTTCATTCACCCCTGTTCGAATAAAAAGGTGAGCGATGTCGAGGTCACTGCTTGGACTCCGAACCGGACATACCTCGGCGGCGCGATTCTTTTCCAGATTCTTCTAAATTGCAACAAAGCATGATGCTACCGTGACTCCCGGCGTCGATGGAAGTTGTCTGCAAATAGCAAGTTGGCGATTACGGTCGTGGATTAACCTTAACCCTGGTCGCGACTACAGTACAAGCTAGCAAAACAAATATGCCTCTATAAGCGCTTGCAGGCTAGATTTGGGAGTCGCTATCACAGGGAAACGACCTCTCGCTCACTCCCCCGTTCAGACTTACAACTCGATGGCATCGAGTTCAGCTCCGTAGAGCAGGACCTCGTGGACGTCTCTGTTCCCCTTCCTTTACCCTCGCCTCACCTTTTCGGTACTTCACGAAGGACAGGCTGCGCAGCGTGTGCGTCTTTACCCGGCGTCAGACATCCGAGCAAGGCCAGCCCGGCTTCCGTCTCTCATCTCTCGGCATCCTCCTCGCGCGTTCCCTGCGCCCGCGCCCTTGGCACCACGTCCCCAACTCAAAGCCCTCGTGCGCGGTCTCCATTCCGATTCCGCTGGCCAGGGAGATAGCAACCAGGACGTCTGGGAGCCCGCGCGGCGGTTCTTCGAGCTGCGAAAGGCACGTCTCGAAGATCTGGGCGGCGCTGGCGCGTGGCATAGGTGGAGTGAGGGACTAGAATTTGATATATATCGACGATTGTTATGAGGTGAGTCGCAACGCTTAAGGAGAACTTTCCGACCAACTCATTCGTTATACAGTAGCAGTACACGCTCGCTTCCCCGACGCTCCATCTTCCCCATCTTCTGCGTGTGCTGGGGTCCTCCTCGCTCATGCTATACAAGCACATTCTCGGTCGCCTGCGAATACTCATATACACGCAGCCGCCCGTCGAAGCGGCGTGCTTTCTCTGCCAGGTGGCCGCGGATATGTGTTTCGAAGACCAGACGACCCCCACGACTCAGGGCGAGGCGCCCGGTGCTACCCCACAGTTGAAGGGCAAGCACAAAGAGGGCATCAACGTCCTCGGCATTGTCACCCTACATGGCATCGACATGCTTGAGCGCGATTCGCGGACGAGTCGCCTGGATAGCATGTACGACTGATGCGATCTACCTCGAGAAGCCGCAGTATTATGACCTGATTATCGACTTGAACTACCTACACACCCACTGAGCGTCGCGCGCGACCGGGCCTGCAGCTAGCGATCAAGGAGCCGTCCGCGCGCAGGCCGACCTACCGTCTCTCCACCATACGCTTCACCTGGAGCGACGTAAAACTGGTACGTACTCTCCGCACCCAACGCTGCTTATTCCTGAACCGCGGGCAGTGGACCGAGTTCGACCGTATACTCCAGCTCGACGCGGACACGAACGGCGTCGCGCGCGCGCATCGTGTATCGTCCCCGGTCTGTGCGTGGGCGGACGCATGGGGCGTGTACGAGGACGCATGCCTCATATGTGCGAGGCGCAGCGACAATAGCAACGGCGGCAGTGGATCGCGCGACCAGTGGGGATCCCCGCGCGAACGGTCCGGGCGCCGCCGTGCGCATGTGCGTGCGTACGGAGACGGCATCGAAGGGCGCCGGTCGTCATACCGCCCGCAAGACGACGACGACGTGGGAAAATACGGCTCCGGATCCTCCGGTGGCGAAGATGAGGACGGCGCGGTGCTGGTATGCAGCTGGCAGACGCGCTTCCTCCTCTCCCGCCTCGCTACCGTCCTCCCGTCCACCGCGTCTTCTCTCCCGGATGCGCAGCCGACGCCGCGCGATTTGCTCGCGCTCGCGCTGGGCCCGCTTAGTAGTCTCGATGTGCGCTTCGTCGAGTGGTTCGCGGAGGAGTATGCGGGTGGCGCACGCGCATCTGTGCGCCGTGGATGGCGCGACTTGCTTGGTGGGCTAGTAGGTGCCGCGGTTGGCGGGTCGGGCGCAGCGTCGTCGTCATAGTGACAGCTATGTCTTATTCGAATGCACGCGTGGGATGGACGGACGAGTCCCAGTCCTATGCAGTCCGCCGGAGAGCGGGGCCGTACCCTGAATGTACCTACAGTACTTATCGCTTTATCTATCTCCATCTCGTTCTGTCCGTTCTTCCTTTCGTGGTCTTTATACCTCTGATAAAAATACCCTGCGCATGCATTTCCCAGTCTGATCTGATTGAACGCTGGTTTTGAGAAACCTGGTCACAACGCGCCGCGCCATCAACTCGGAGCTGACGCTTTCGTCGTTTGCGTGGCTAACAGCGTTTGCCACCATATGCGACATCCCGTCCGCGGTGCGCGGTGTCGGGAGCGGCAAGATGAAAGGGCACTACATCCGCACGCTCGATGTTGTGCTGCTCGTGCTTAATGCGCACGACAGGGCCTCGGCGGCGGCGAGCTGGTCGAGGAGGTGCGAGGTGCACGAATGTGTTTCTGTGGTTAACCACCATGGAGTCTGGGTGAAGCACGATGTCCGAGCGGCGGTCCTGGTACATTGGTCTACTGTACATAGCGCGAAAGGACATAAAAATGTCATACTATGAGATCGACATGAACGTAGAGGACGGTCGTCGCATCAAAATGTGTGTACCTGACGAAATTGGCCGGTAAATACAGTATTCTGTGGACCCCGGTAGGATAGAGAAGCTGTCGATCATTCATGTGCTCGTATGACTAGGGGGGTTCCCAAGTTGCATGGCTACGGAGCGGCGATCGATGATCAGGTCCACGGGCCCACAGGCGCCGAAGATGGCTCGATGGTTTCCGGTATCGAAGGTGAATCCCCAGGGCTCTCTAAAGAAGGTACTTCGCAGCGCGGGCAGTATTTCTGTCTGCCCTGTGGCACTTGGTAGGGAAAGAGCGACTTGCGGGCCCAGCGGCTCGGATACATGAAGCTCCTCCACAGCGACAAATGGGCGGAAAACGCGACGCCACTCCGCAGGGTCTACGTCGACTTGCCCACCTTCTGGGTCAGTTTCTGACTCGGAGTCAATGCTGAGTCGTTTGATGCCGGAGAGGAGAGGTAACGACTGGGAACAAATATGAGCCAGGGATGGAATTTGCCGATTTAGGTCATAGAACGGGATATTTAATGAAAAGGATCCGCTCCGATCTCCTGTCGATCGTCCCACCGTGAGTGAGAGACCAATACCACCCGCGAGTATTACCGCCTTGTCGGGTGATCTCAGTCCCTCTGTGCGACAAATAAACTGAAACAACTGTGGGACATAGAAGGTGATTCGATGCTGGAGGAAGAACCCTATGTAGCATTCATGAAGTGAAGGGGTGTCCATTCTGGCTACGAGGGACTCCAAGTATCCGCAACTCCCCCTGAAAGCGAACTCGGTGAGGGTGGAAAGGGTAGATCGAGTAGGCGGAAGAGGATGCCTTCTCGTTTTACAAGAGCGCTGGGAACTGAATCCGATTTCAAGTGCCTTGAGCTGAGGCAAGTTTGATAGACGATCAACCATCGCTTCCGGGGAAATAGAGGCAGCGGTCGGTATCTCCACAAGGCGAAGCTCGACGAGGTCCCCGAAATTCAAAATAAGGTTTGGTAATGCCGGGAACGAAATGGCGCGGAAAGAGATCCTCTGTAGACGGGTATATCCACCCAAGAAACCTTGAGAAACGACGGGCGCTTCTGACCAATGGCCTGCTAACCAGAACCGAAGGTTTGTCAATGCAGGAAACGGCTCCTGCATCACACCTGAAACCTTTTCTAAAAATGGGCTTGGTGCAACTAGCTCGATCGAGCATACACGATCGGGGTTTTCGAGCGCAGCAAAGATGTTATCCTCATCTTCGGAAGATGGCGGGGAATCCCACAGGAATTCGTAGCTTATGACGATGGGAAGTGTTGGTGGCCAACAGTCCAGGTACTTCCTCACGGGTGTTCCAACCGTACAAAGGAGTTGTAAATCCAAAAGGCGCGGGGACGCAAAGACGATATGTCGCCAACTTCTGCACACGTGAACTAGCGTGTGCCATCTCCAAGGGCGATCCGGGAATTCTCTGAGGCCGTCTCTATAGAAACAGAATATCTTCAAGAAGACATCGTTGGTGAGCGTTTCATTCACCCCTGTTCGAATAAAAGGGTGAGCGATGTCGAGGTCACTGCTTGGACTCCGAATCGGACATACCTCGGCGGCACAGTTCGTTTCCAGATTCTTCTAAATCGCAACAAAGCATGATGCTACCGTGACTCCTGGCGTCCAAGATGAAAATCGTCTGTAAATGGCAAGTTGGCAAATGGCGCCAATTACGGTCGTAGATTAACCTTAACCCTGGTCGCGACTAATAGGTACGGCGCTTTCCGAGTCAACGAGGTGGAAAAAACCGTCCACTATAACTCAACTGCCAGCCAGCATTACAACTTCGTTACGTCCCCCATAACCTACAGAACTCACAAATGAGTTCTCACAGGTGTGTGAAAGGCCTTCATGTGCCATTTTTTCGGAAATTGACTAGTCGTATTTATGAATAGTCACGATACATGCCCAGCACGATACAGGCTAGTCGCGGGTCTGAGGCGTAGCGAGGCTTGTCTTTGAGCGCTAGCTAGCGAGTGAGCGGGCAAGCGGCACGTGCTCATTCCTTTCTTGCGTGCCGTCACCCTCCTTTTCAACTGGTCTGAAAAACCGGGTCTTTAAAAATTTCTCCGCCCACCACGCCCTTTTGCCATGGGATCGATGACGAGGGTCGCTGCAACCGTCGACGCACATCAGGTCGCTCCCGGAGGGTTCCCACCCACCCGTCGCGACCTCGCTTCGGCAGCAGAGACCCTCATTCTCGATCGAGAAGCGCTTCGCGCTTTCGCCCGTTCTCTTTGCCCCGTTTCCCTTTCATACAGTACCTCCCGAGCATGGACTCCATCTAAACCTAATTACCCACAACGCTTGTACATGCCCCCGTGACCTCGTACTGAATAGAGCCCAGTTAACCACCCGACGCTGACTGACCCTCCGTGCCGCGCCACCCTCGTTCACCTCTCTCATCGCCCAACGCGGCACGGACCCTCCCCTCGTAGAAGCAGAACTGCGACTCGAAAAGACAAAACATATAGGCATCTATAAGCGCTTGCAGGCTAGATTTGGGAGTCGCTATCCTCCACGCCTCTTTCGACTCCACTGGGAAACGACCTCTCTTCTTTTATCTCCCGGCGCTCACTCCCCCATTCAGACTTACAATTCAGCTCGCTGCCCAGCAGACCCCACCTCGTAGAGCAGGACGTCGTGTACGTCTCTGTTCCCCTTCCTTTACCCTCGTCTCACCTTTTCGGTATAGGTGCTTCACGAAGGACGGCCTCCGCGGCGTGTGCGTCTTTACCCGGCGTCAGACATCCGAGCAAGGCCATCGCGGCTTCCGTCTCTCATCCCTCAGCGTCCTCCTCGCGCATTCCCTGCGCCCGCGCCCTTGGCGCCACGTCCCCACTCAAAGCCCTCGTGCGCGATTTCCACTCCGATTCCGCCGCCCAGGGAGATAGCAGCCAGGACGTCTGAGAGCCCGTGCGGCGGTTCTTCGAGCTGCGCATGGCACGTCTCGAAGATCTGGGCGGCGCTGGCGCGTGGTATAGGGCCGCATAGGAACTAGAATTCGATATGGATGACGGTGGGGTCAAGGACGGTAGCGAGGTACGAGGTGAGTCGCAACGCTTAAAGAGAGCTTTCCAACTAACTCATTCGTTATAGCAGTACACGCTGCCCCGACGCTGCACCTCCCCCACACTCTGCTCATGTTGGGGCCCTCCTCAGTCACGCTATACAAGCACGTTCTCGGTCGCCGGCGAATACTCATGTATACACAGCCGCCTGTCGAAGCGGCGTGCTTTCTCTGCCAGGTGGCCGTGGATATGTGTTTCGAATACCAGACGACCCCACGACTCAGGGCGAGGCGCCCGGTGCTACCCCGCAATTGAAGGGCAAGCACAAAGAAGGCATCAACGTCCTCAGCATTGTCACGCTACATGACATCGACATGCTCGAGTCGCGGACAGGGCGCAGCCGGATAGAATGCACGACCGACGCGGTCTTCCTCGAGAAACCGCAGTATTACGACCTGATCATCGACTTAATTTCCTACGCACCCACCGAGCATCGCGCGCGACCGGGCCGGCAGCTAGCGATCAAGGAGCCGTACGCGCGTAGGCCGACCTACCGTCTCTCCACCATTCGCTTCACCTGGAGCGACGTGAAACTGGTACGTACTCCCACGCCCAACGTTGCTTGTTCCTGAACCCCGGGCAGTAGACCGAGCTCGACCGTATACTCCAGCTCGACGCGGACACAAACGGCATCGCGCACGCGCACCGTGCATCGTCCCCGGACTGGGCGTGGGCGGACGCGTGGGGCGTGTACGAGGACGTATGCGTCGTATGCGCGGGGCTCTGCTCCGGCCTCTGGCGCAGCGGCAATGATAATGGAACCGGTGGATCGCGCGACCAGTGATGCGCAGCCGTCAAACGCGCACGACGCTCGCGCTGCTCCAGACGTTCCACGCGCAGACGCGCTTCCTCCTCTCCCGCCTCGCTACCGTCCTCCCGTCCACCGTGTCTTCTCTCCCAGATGCGCAGCTGACGCCACGCAATTTGCTCGTGCTCGCACTTGGCCCGCTTAGCAGCCTCGATGCGCGGTTCGTCGAGTGGCTTGCGGAGGAGTATGCCGGTAGCGTGCGCGTATCTGTGCGCCGTGGATGGCGCGACTTGCCTGGCGGGCTTGTGGGTGCCGCTGTTGGCGGGTCGGGCGCAGCGTCATCGTCATAGTGACAATCTCTTATTCGAATGCATGGGGTGGGGATGGACAGACAAGTCCTGGTACTATGCAGACCGGACAGCGGGGTCGTGTCCTTGAATGTACCTACAATACCTATCGCTTTTATCTATCTCTATCTCGCTCTGTCCGTTCTCCCTGTCGTCGTCTTTTATACCTCTGATAAAATACCCTGTGCATAGATTTCCCAGTCTGATCTGAACGAACATTGGTTTTTGGAAACCCGGTCCAGGGGTACTACAATTAAGTATGCGTGGCGCCACCAATACGTTCGCCCCATCGGTATAATCTGGAGGTCATTATAACACGACTCTGAGGCTGGCTTCGGCCCCAGAAAACGTCACCAGGCTCGACCAGTAGCTCTTCCAGATGGGTCCTGCGTCTAACTTGAACTTTGAGACCATCGCCATCTCTCAGGCTGTACGCGCCAGTACTATGGCTGGGGGGGTTAGTTTTCGCAGCGACGGTGAGTCGGTGACAGGGGCAGAGTGGATGTGTTCTGAGAGGTCGAGCTCGGTCTCAACGCTACTCTGCCCTTAACCTGCGCTGCCCAGGCGCTTGTGAGAGCCGCTGGAGAGCCGCTATGGGACATATGTCACCACTGGTAGGGAAAGGGAAGTGGGATTCTATCCTAACAGTTCTTCTCGAGAAGCGGGGATAATTCCCGAGAAAATCGAATCAGTTTTTGACCACACATAGTGAAGGACCCCTCCTATCTCACAAACGAAGACAGGATTTGGTGAAACTTCGACAACGATGCACAAAGACCGAATACATCATGCACAACTACACAATTGCTGGGTCACCCGACACTAGATCTACTAAACCCTCATTGTGGCGACCATCAAGACTTGCGCGGGAATGCTGGTTTCAAAAGACGTTTCAATAAATTATCTTTTCCATGCGCATGTACTTTAACCGAAGACTGAGATGGACCTAGAAGCGTGATGAGATAAGGTTAACAGACGCAAGAGTAAATGAACCAATATCAATGGTCATAAGAAAGCTTGCAGACAGCTCAACAGGGTCTTGAGAAGATCCCGTAAGGTGTTGTCGAATGTTGAAGTCAATATTAGCCTGCCGATAGTCCAGCTCTGCCTGAGTTAGTGCGGGTTCGGGGGAGAGGCCCTCGAGACGTAAGAACGTGGCACGCTTGAAGATGAGGATGACAGCTTTCAGAGAGGTTAAATGCGCTCTACAGATGATAGAGAGCGATACCAAAGATCAAATGAGGACCACTATTTTGAGCGAGCTACAGAAATAAATGTCATAAACCATAGAGCAAGATAGCTGTGATGCAAAAATAACATTTTTCACGGTGCGCAATGACATAACCTTCATTGCCTGACGAAAAGGTGATATGAGTGAATGGCATACTGCTCTCAGAGCACTTACAAACAGGAGAACCGAAGATGGACGTGATTAGCAGGTTGGAAAGGAGAGCATGCACATACGTGCTACAGTAGTGGGCCAAGAATGAGTACGGTCAAAATGAAGTCAAAGATAGGGTGATCAACGGACATAGAAACAGAAGAAGAAAAACAGCTACTCACGTCCTGGAGAGCCGAAGACGGGCCTCATGAGCAGACTTAAAAACGCAACATACTACGGCAGCCACTCACTAACTGGACAGCCAAGGACAGCCATCGTCAGTAGGCTGGAAAAACAGCGAGCCACGGAAGCACTCACTTGCTAGTAAGCCGAGAACAACCGTCGTCAGTAGGCTGGAAATGCAGCGAGTCACGGCAGCCACTCACTTCCTGCAGAGCCAAGGACAGTGGTCGTCAGTAGGCTGCAAATGCAGCGAGCGACTGGAGCCACTCACCAACTGGAGAGCAGAGGAGAACCGTCGTGAGTAGGTTGGAAACGCAGCGAGCCACGGCAGCCACTCACATACTGAAAAGCCGAGAACAGCCATCGTCAGTATGCTCGAGACGCAGCGAGCAATAGTAGCCTCTCACTCTCCGGAGAGCCGAGGACTGCCGTCATGAGTAGGTTGGAAACGCAGCTAGCCATGGCAGCCACTCACTTGCTGGAGAGCCGAGGACAGCAGTCATCAGTGGGCTGGAACGGAAGCGAGCCACGGAAGCCACTCACTTGCTGGAGAGCCGAGAACAGCCGTCGTCAGTATACTCGAAACGCAGCGAGCCACGGAAGCCTCACTTCCTGGAGGGCCGTGAACTGCCGTCGTCAGTAGGTTGGAAACGCAGCGTGGCACTGCAGCGACACACATACTGCACAACCGAGGACAGCCATCGTCAGTAGGCTGGAAACGTAGCGAGCCACGGAAGCCACTCACATGCTGGACAGCAGAGGACAGCAGTCGTCGGTAGGCTCGAAACGCAGCAAGCCATGGCAACCACTCACTTCCTGGACAGTCAAGGACAACCGTCGTCAGTAGGCTGGAACGCAGAAAGCCACTGCAGCCACTCACTTTCTGGGCAGCCGAGAAGAGCCAGCGTCAGTAGGCAAGAAAGGCAGCGACCTACGGCAGCCACTCACATCCTGGAGAGCCAAGGACAGCCATCGTCAGTAGGCTGGAAACGCAGCGAGCCACTGTAGCCTCTCACTCTCTGGACGGCCAAGGACAGCCGTCGTCAGTAGGATAGAGTCGCAGCGAGCCACGGCAGCCACTCACAGGCTGGGCAGCCGAGAGAGCCAGCGTCAGTAGGCACGAAAGGCAGCGACCTACGGCAGCCACTCACAGGCTGGACAGCCAAGGACAGCCGTCGTCAGTAGGCTGGAAATGCAGCGAGCCACAGCAGCCACTCACTTCCTGGACAGCCGAGTACAGCCATCAGTAGGCAACAAATGCAGCGAGCCACGGAAGCTACTCACTCTCTGGAGTGCAGAGGACAGCCGCCGTCAGCAGGCTCGAAACGCGAGCCACGGCAGCCACTCACTTCCTGGAGAGCCGAGAACAGCCGTCGTCAGTAGGCTGGACACGTAGCGACGCATGGAAACCACTCACATACTGCAGAGCGGAGGATAGCCATCGTCATTAGGCTGGAAACGCAGCGAGCCACGGCAGCCACTCACCAACTGGAGAGCCGAGGATAGCAGTCGTTAGCATGCTCGAAACGAAGCGAGCCACAGAAGTCACTCACGTCCTGTACAGCCGAGGAGAGCCGTCGTCAGTGGGCTCGAAACGCAACGAGCCACGGCAGCCACTAACCAACTGGAGATCCGAGGATGGCCATTGTCAGTAGGTAGGAAACGTAGCGAGCCACGGAAGCCACTCACTTGCTAGACAGCCGAGGACAGCTGTCATCAGTATACTCGAAACGCAGTGAGCCATGGCAGCCACTCACTTCCTGGACAGCCGAAAAGAGCCGCTGTCAGTACGCTGGACACACGGCGATCCACGGCCGCCACTCACTTCCTGGACAGCCGAAGAGAGCCGTCGTCAGTAGGCTCGAGACGCAGCGAGCCGCGGTAGCCACTCACGGACTGGAGAGCCGACGACAGCTGTGATCAGTACGCTCTATATACAGCGAGCCACTGCAGCCACTCACCAACTGTACAGCCGTCGTCAGAGTAGGCTGGAAACGTAGCGAGCCACGGCAACCACTCACATACTGGACAGCCGAGCGCAGCTATCGTCAGTAGGCCGGAAACGCAGCCAGCCATGGCAGCCACTCACTTGCTGGAGAGCCGAGGACAGCCGTCGTCAGTAGGCTGGAAAAGCAGCGAACCACTGCAGCCACTTACATTCTGGAGAGTCGATGGCAGCCGTCGTCAGTATGCTCCACATCTAGCGAGCCATCGTAATAGATATCACTCACAAGCTAGCAGTCGGAAGAATCATGGGCCATGTTCCGCAATTTAAGACTTTATCGACACTTACCCAGATGTATGGAAACGAGACAAGACATTCCCGAACTATATCTTCGGACTCCATGCCAGTATAGGAACGTACACTGCAATCAATGCTTGTTGTGATCCTCGCTCGCTTCACACATCAATTGGCGCACTCACCGGTTCAAAGCTGTTTTAACACTCAATTCTAAGTTACCCCCTCTGCACGGCCAAAATCATCAATCCGACGATATCGCCATTCAAAGCTGTAGCCGTCATCTCAATAAGCTCATTGCAGCCCATATTTTGCCTGTTCATTTCTGCCGAAAACATTAATACAATATTCTGGTACTTGCCTCTGAACTCACTTTCTAATCGCACGAATCTGATATCATCACCAAGCGGACGCAGGTAGTGCTCTTTAAACGTTTTGTCTGCCGCATCGAATGCATTGTGATCTGGGCTTCCAACATCCTCCGAATGGATTTGGACATTTCGCCGGAATTGGTCGTACTTGGTAAACACGACGATGACAGGGACTGGGAATAATTGTTGAATTGGGGAATACAGTCATGAATGTCCGTAACGTCGCACCATTCCGGTCAGGACAGATGTCCTCGACAATTTGAGGTCGAGCTGTGGTCGTTGGTTGTCCATTGGGATGCAGTACCTCAAATTTGACCATCAGTTGTCGTAATCGCGAACACTCGAGAGTGCAAACCAAATTGCATGCAATCTGTTTGCCAGTCGCGTTTCTCGACACTTGCGTCGAATGAATTCTTGCAATACGCTGAGTTCTTCCGTGCTACCCGACTCGATCCCCCGAGAATCGTGGAATACGTAGCTGTCATTATTGGAAAATGTAAGATCGTCATCGATCGTGTGCTCGCCTCGCTGGTTCATGTTTAGAGGCGACTGAAGAGAAGTACAATTGTCACTAACATCGATGGATGGGTCCAGTGTAACCTGGTTGACAGTGAGATCAGCCTCGCAAAACGTTGGACCACGTACCCTCTCGTTTCTCCAACGTTCTCCCCGATAGATAATGGGGCTCCCCGTCGTGTCACACACCCGTTGCAGGATGGTTGTCTTTCCTGAATTCGCTCTTCCTATAATAAGGACTCGGAACCGGAAATAGGGAACTCGAGGACGAGGTTGCGTGTCCATTGGAGCGACGGAGTTTCACGCAAGGATTTGATCCCATCCTCGATCGATGGTTCACACGATCGAGATGGTTCACCTTCCTTATTTGGGTCTGACCAATTCAACATCTTGATTCTCGTCAAATGCAATACGCAACTAAGTTGTTGGTGGGGGGTTCAACGTTCAACGTTCAACGTTCACCGTTCTTGCCTATTCGTCCCACCTGCGGACCGCGTATTGGGTGTGTCTTCGCCGGGCTGCTTGAGATATCGTGCGTCACCTTATTTTTTCTCTTCACCACCCGGCTCATCACGCTCGTTACCCCGGCGTCCGATTCGAGAGTTGATGAAGGTCTGCCTGCTCAATAACGTCACCGCCATCCTGGGCTGGTCTCAACCATCCTTCTACCAAAACGACGGAATCTCATACCCACACTATAATATAGCCCTCGCACACACACGCGCATGCAGAGCAGACGATGCAGGTCAGTATCTCACAGCCCACAAACAGTCCGAGCATTTCCAATCCGCGAGCGTCCTACGCACTGCGCTCATGAGCATCCCATGCGTGAATAAGACGGACGTCAGGACCCTACGTGCGTCATTTGGCGTGCGTCCACTTGCCCACCTTCTCCCGTCCCTTCGTTCTGACTGGACCTGCATCGGACAGAGCCTCACGAAGATTGCGCAGGCCGATGCGTATTTGGCCTGAAAATGGTCGCCAGGACGAAGGACGCGCTCAAGCTGCCCTTCCGCGCGGGCACGGCGGGCGACGTCCTCCCAGCCGACGTTTCCACGCCGCGTCTGCGTCTACTTCTGTAGCCGCCCCGACCTTTGCACCTTCTGTGCCCGTGCTTCCTAGCAGCAGCAGGGGCGGCGCCTGCATGAGCAGACTAATGGGCATTGGCGTGGACGCTCTCTGCGGATTCGAACTCGAACTTGTCTCCCCTTCCTGATCCTTCGGTGCGCAATGATGAAAGAGAGCCCGCCGTGGGACATCGAGCTCCGACTCGACAAGGGCGCCACTTTTCCCCCCGAAGACGAGATGACATAGACAAATCCATCCAAAGTGCGGGATGATAGCAAAAGTAATCTGGGGTCTGAATATAGTTCTGAATCGCTGGAATCGGTGGTCCTCGATTCGTCCTTGGTGACCCCTTGGTGAAGACCGTGAGAGACAAGCACGTGTACATGTGAAAATAAAAAGGCAGCATCGGACCGCCAAAGACGTGTAAGAACGACCCCGCTGTCTGCCAGTGTGTCGCCATCCTGGCATCGCCAACTCACGTCTCTTTCCCTCAATACCCGATGAAATAGGGCTGCCGATTATGCCGTTTGGGTCGACGGGCGGCCACCGACGTTTCTCTCAAATACCCCCAAGGTCGATTCTCCAACCCTTCATCTATCCTCGTTTACACTAATTCATCATGGCACGAAGCAGTCAGCTCGACAGCATCCAATCGTGTAATCCTCTCAAAAGAAATCAAGCCTACCCTTCCTTCAAGTCCCGCAGGAAAATGCAGCTAACCTCGCGCTGGCGCAGGATTCAAAAAGGATCCAGGCGGCGTACGTGCCTCATCACAAAGTCGGTAGCGTTGGTGCTCCGAATGACCATCCCCGTCTAACTTAACTCACTCACCGACCTGGCTACCAATTCTTTCCGCCCAGTCTCCGCCGCACGACCCACGGCACGAAGACGTAGTGATGACGTGTCGGCCGATGCTTTTGTCGCTCGCGTGGCTAACAGCATCTGTGCACGACATCTCGTCTGCTGTATCGGTGTCGGGGAACGGCAAGATGAACTTCCGCCCACTGCGCAAGGCCGCCCACAAGGCCGACGCTATGCTGCTTGTGCTCGATGCGCACGACACGACCGGGACCTCGACAACCTAGCCGAGGAGCGTGGGGTGGAGGACAAGCGGCTCGTGTTCATGATCAACAAGATTAGTGCGTAGCCGCCTCTCCATCTGCCTACACTCTCCGATAGACCCTGTGCCGTGCGAGAATGCTCAGGCGCTCACTCAAGGATCTCCGCCCCATGTACCTGCTTCCTTCCCTCGTAAAATATAGGGCTCTCCCTGTTTCCTGCGTCTGCCCTTCTCATAATCGGGAGTCGGGACTCGACCCCTGAAATTCATTGGATGTCCATTGGAGCGAAGAAGCAAGATTTATTGATCGATTTGATCCCATCCGGGCCATCCCCGATCGTTGCTTCGCACAATCGACCTTGAAACATTTGACTGAAGCAATATTGCTGGACCTCAGTTGGGTACAGTATACACTTGCAACGGGCCACACGAGAGACGTTGTGTACGTCATTCCCCACCCTTCTTTGCACTTGCCTCACCTTTGTGCCTGGTACCCCACTCTGCGCGCCCGTGTGCGTCTTTAGCCAACCGCAGACACCCGATCACGGTGAGCGCAACCTTGAGCGCAACTTCCGTCTTACCTCCCCCTCGCGTGCCCCCTGTGCTAGCGCCGCTAGCACCACGTCCACGCGCTCAAATCCCCTGTACGCCAGCTCCGGTCCGGTCTTGCTGCCCAGGACAATAGATGCCTGGTCGCCTGGAGACCGCACAGCGGTTTTTCGAGCTATACAAGGTACATCGCGCAGATCTCGGGGTCCAGGACGGCAGTAACGGATACAAGTCAAGTGCTCGCGTCGTGCTCTTTCTCGGTTTTTGCTCCCAGAGAAAGTTTCCATCCAATTTGCGATATGACACGATAGCCTCATATGCGCGCCTGCTTTCTGTACCTTCTGGGGCCCTCGTTCGCGTTAGCTTTCCTACACTCAAAGATTACTACCCAGTCCAGCGGCGCTAATGTAGACGATGTCACGACTATGACGAACGTCAGGAGTCAGGACCCCCCGTGCGTCATTTACCGTGCCTCCACTCGCCCACATTCTCCGCTCCTTTCTTCTGACTGTAGTTTTTAGGACAAGGCTTCATGAAGATCGCCCTGGCCGATGGGCGCCTCCGCGTATTTGGTCTGAAAAAGGTCGCCAGCCCGAACGCGTTGGACTGGCCTTTGCCCCTGCTGCGCTGCATCTACCTCTGCGTCTACCTCCGCAACAGCCCAACCTCCGCACCCTCTGTGCCCGTGCAGCCTAGCAGCAGCAGGGGCGGGGGCGAGCAGGCTAATGGGCGTTGGCATGGATGCTCACAGGGGCTTCAAATTTCAAACTCGAACTCATCTCCCCACCTTCCTGATCCTGCAGCTGCGTGCGGTAATACCATCATCCAAGCGCAGGCACGAGGAGAGAGCCCACCGTGGGACAGCGAGCTCGACCATTGCGCCACGTTGGCCGCTGAAGATGAGATCTCGATCTCGTCCGACAACACAGACAAAGACATCGCGCCTGTGATGCATGCAAAGCGGCGGTGGGGATGATTTGATTCGTACATATTGGTTGCAAGTACTACTGTAAGTAGTTGTGATAGCATATAATCTCCGGGGTCTAAATATAATTCTGAATTGCTGAGAGCAAGTGAGAGTCAATGGGTCCTCGATTTGTCCCAGACCGTGAGAGACCTGCACGTGTGGAAATAAACATCGGGAACGCCGACTTCGACGAGAATCAATTCCTCCACAGCCTCTCACTAATCTCATTCACGATGACACCTCGAACTCACGTCTCTTGCGTCTCAACGACTACACCTTGTGGCTACGGACGTTTTTCTCAAATACCCCCAAGGCCGACCTTGGCGCCGACGCTCAGACCCTTCTCACATCCCTCTCGTTTACGCTAGTTCGTCAACTCGACAGCATCCGACCTTGTGATCCTCTCAAAAGAAACCAAACCTACCTCTCAAGTGCAGTATACACCCGATTTTCGTCGCGCAGGACAATGCGGCTAACCTCGCGCTGGCCCGGCACTCAAAAGCATCCAGGCGCGGCGCACATACCTCATCAAAGTCCGTAGCGCAGATACTCCGTACGTCCATCCCCGTTCAACTTACTCGCCGACCTGGCCACCAATCCGTTCCGCCCAGTCTCCGCCGCGCAATTCATGGCGCGAAGACGTAATGGTGACTGAGCTGACGCTTTCGTCGCTTGCGCGGCTAACAGCATCTGCCACCATGCGACATCCCGTCCGCTGTATCCGAGCAAGCCTCTGTCGGGAGCGGCAAGATGAAAAGACACGACTTCGCGCCGCCGAGGCAGACGCTGTGCTGATGCGCACGAGACGAACCGGGGCCGCGGCAAGCCGGTCGAGGTGCAGGTGCGGGGTGGAGGACAAGCGGCTCGTGTTCGTGCTCAACAAGATTGGTGCGTAATCGTCTGTCTCCATTCACCTACTCTCTCTGATAGTGCTGCGCGAGAATGCTCAGGCATTCACTGAAGGACCTCTACCTCATGACCCCTCTGATTCCCTTCCCCCGTGGGCCTGGACCAACCTCTCCTTTGGCACTGCACTGGCGGTGTCCTTCCCCTTCTCAGGGCGTACAAGCCCAGCAAGGCACAGCGCTTCATTGTTGGACGTCGTCGGCCGCGCGAGGTCAACAAGGCAACCTAGTCCAACACCCTCAAAGCGCGTAAGGTGGGCCACTTTCATGCCCGCTTGGTAGTGAATACCGTTAAGACACACGCAGGAGGGTGCGCTCCGTGGCGTCCCAGCTGGCGGGACGTACGAAGGAACTACAATCTGTTCAGCTCGGACATGTCCTGTGGATAGTCGACACTCCCAGTAGTATCATCGACAGATACGAGTGCTCCTGCGCAACGTGGTCAAACCGGGAGATCTCGACGACCCAACCACCTCCGACCATGCGTCCTGTACTCTTCCTTCCATCTCGGCTCCGCTCCAACACTTCTCCACCGTGGGTTGCAGAGATCCTCGCGCATATACGAGCTGAAGAACTGATAAAGGTTTATAATCTCTCCATATTCAATACAACGCGCGAGTTTACCAACTCGTTTCCTAATGTGGGTCTCCTTCCAGCCCTCCTTTTCGTTCCTCATAAGCCTACTCTCGCCTCCTCATGACACCCCCCGGAAGGTTGAATATCGATCATCCCCAGTCAAGCCTCCTCGTGTATACAGGCATACTGGGGACCAGGCGATGGCATGAACTTAGAGTTGTGGGCCCGAAAGCGGAGGAGGAAGCGTGAACGTCAATGGAGGCGTGCAAGCATGTGAGCTGAAGTGGAAACGATATCACGGATGCATATTTGAGGTCTCGAGAGCGTGCTAACTAGGCCGAGACAGAGGAGATTGGTATGGCAGAAGGAGAAAAGCAAGATGAAGTGTCAGGAAACCAAAGAGATAACAATCAATGGGGTGATCGAAAGTACGGGGCAGAGAGAACCGAATGCGAGAATTGGCGCTACTAGGTGTAAGTATTGCTGGTCCTAGTCGTACAGTATTTATGAATAGTTGATGTCGCATCTACAAGCGCTTGCAGGCTAGATTTGAGCTATCCTCTTTCGACCCCACGGAGAAACGACCTCAGGCTCTTCTTTTATCTCCCGGTGCTCACTTCCCCATTCGGACTTACAACTCGATGGCGTTGAGTTCAGCTCGCTGCCCAGCGGACTCCACCTCGTAGAACAGGACGTCGTGTACGTCTCTGTTCCCCTTCCTTTACCCTCACCTCACTTTTTGGTGTAGGTACTTCACGAAGGACGGCCTGCACGGGGTATGCGTCCTTACCCGTCGCCAGACATCCGAGCAAGGCCAGCGTGGCTTCCGCCTCTCCTCCCTCGGCATCCTCCTCGCACGTTCCCTCCGCCTTCGCCCTTGGCGCCATGTCCCCGCACTCAAAGCCCTCGTGCGCGGTCTCCACTACGATTCCGCTGCCCAGGGATAACAGCCAGGACGTCCGGGAGCCCGTGCGGCGGTTCTTCGAGCTGCGCAAGGTACGTCTCGAAGATCTGGACGGCGCTGGCTCGTGGCATAGGTGGGGTGAGGAACTAGAATTCGATATGGACGATGGTGGGGTCGAGGATGTCGGCGATGGGTGTGAGGTGAGTCGCAACGCTTAAAGAGAGCTTTCCGACTAACTCATTCGTTATAGCAGTACACGCACGCTTCCCCGACGCTACACCTTCTGCGCGTGCTGGGCCCTCACTCACGCTATACAAGCACATTCTCGGTCGCAGGCGGATACTCATATATACGCAGCCGCCCGTCGAAGCGGCGTGCTTTCTCTGCCAGGTGGCCGCGGACATGTGTTTCGAAGACTAGACGACCCCTACGACTCAGGGCGAGGCGCCCGGTGCTACCCAGCACAAAGAGGGCATCAACGTCCTCGGCATTGTCACGCTACATGACGTCGACATGCTCGAGTGCGAGTCGCGGACTGGGCGCGACTGGATAGCATGCACGACTGACGCGGTCTTCCTCGAAAAGCCGCAGTATTACGACCTGATCGACTTAACTTCCTACGCACCCACCAAGCGTCGCGCGCGACCGGGCCTGCAGCTAGCGATCCAGGAGCCGTACGCGCCCAGGCCGACCTACCGTCTCTCCACCATACGCTTCACCTGGAGCGACGTAAAACTGGTACGTACCCCCGCGCCCAACGTCGCTCGTTCCTGAACCCCGGGAAGTGGACCGAGCTTGAACGTATACTCCAGCTCGACGCAGGTACAAACCGCGTCGCGCGCGTGCATCGCGCATCGTCCCCGGTCTGGGCGTGGGCGGACGCGCGGGGGATGTACGAGGATGTATGCGCCGTATGCGCGAGGCTCTGCTCCAGCCTATGGCGCAGCGGCAATAGTAACGGCAGCAGTGGGTCGCGCGACCAGTGGGGATCCCCGCGCGAACCGTCCGGGCGCCGCCGTGCGTACGTGCGTGCGTACGGAGACGGCATCGAAGGGCGCCGGTCGTCATACCGCCCGCAAGACGACGACGACGACGTGGGAAAATACGGCTCCGGATCCTCCGGTGACGAAAGGACGGCGCGGTGCCGGTGCGCAGCCGGCAGACGCGCACGACGCTCGCGCTGTCTCGAGTGGATACCACTGGTAGTGAAAGGGAAGTGAAATTCTATCCTGGCTGTTCTTTCCAAGTTGCGGGGATAATACTCGAGAAAATCAAATCATTTGTTGATACATCATAGTGAAGTACCCATCCTATCTGACCAGATTTGGTGAAACTACGACAACGATGCACACAGACCGAGTATATCGTATACATCATACTCTCAACTACACAATCCCTGGATTACCCGACACTGGACCTAACCCTCACCCTCAAGACTTGGCGCCGGAGTGCTGGTTTGAAAAGACGTTTAAACCAATGCTCTTTTCTATGCACATGTGCTATAACCGAAGACCGAGATGAGACGCAAGAGTAAACGAACCAATATCAGTGGCCATGAGAAAGCTTGCAGACAGCTCAACAGAGTCTTGAGAAGATCCCGTAAGGTGTCCTCGAATTTTCAAGTCAACATTCGCCTCCCGATAGTCAAGCTCCGCCTGAGTTAGTGCGGAGTTAGAGGGGAGGCCGTCGAGAAGTACTATCGTATTAGTAGTAATGCAAAAACACCCCTTTTTATTTTCTGTAGCTTCAACAACACATTGTGGCTACTTCAACTTGTACATACTAACATAATAATGAATGTTCTATCCTATGGCGATTTTTCCTTATTTTATTTTTCCTCCCTGAAAGCGCTGTGCTCATCCCCCCCTTCTGCAAATTTCTGTCACCCATTGTCACACCAATGGCAATGTCCGGCAACGGGATGGCATCGGCAATTTGCGTCTGAGGGCGCCTTGTTTGGCACATGTGGCGTGGCGGAATTGTGCGGGAGGAGCCTGAATTCATCACGCTCCTGTCACCCCGGGGGGGGCTCAAAATGAGATTTCGTTCTACTGTTCGATCGCGTGTGTTTTGTCCCCTCATATTAGCCAAGGGTGACCTTAGTGGTGTATTCTAGCACCTTAGCCCAGCAGAAAGATGTGGCACTCTCGAGCATCACCGGGATCTGGGGGCCAGGGTCCTTACATTTTATGACCTCTCTGTTTTTTTTGTCATATTGTAGTCGCGTTTTTGAATAGATCTTTCGTTTTTCTTATGATCTCATATCTATAGATGCTACGTTACCCACTGTATTTTTTTTGAGCCGAAAAGACAACGGGAATGTGGTGATCTACTGCAATCTTTGAGATTTGCATAAGACTGCTCGTTTGCATCACTACTAATACGATAGTAAGAACGTGGCATGCCTGAAGTAACAGCTTGCGGAGAGGCTAAATGCGCTCTAAAAATGATAGATAAATTTCATAAGCCATAGAGACAGATGGCTGTGGTGCGAAAAATAACCCATTTTGGACGGTGGGCAGTGACATAACCTTCATTGCCTTATGAAAAAGTGAGATTGCCGGTTGAGTGAACGTACGGCTCTCAGAGCACTTAGAGACAGGAGAACCGAAGGTGGACATGATTAGCAAGTTGAAAAGAAGAGCATGCTGCCCTGGTCCTCAACATATGACCGTCAGCTACTGTAGTCGTGAACACTGGAGAGTCCAAACCATATCGCATGCAACCTGTCTCACAGTCGCCTCTCTCCACACTTGCGGAATGAATGCCTGCAAAATTCCTAGTTCCTTTGTGCTACCTGACTCGATTCCATGTGAGTTGTGAAATACGAATCCCTCGTGATGAGAGAACAGAAATTCATCGTCGATCGTGTGCTTAGGCGAGCACACAATCGACGATGAACCACTGGCAGCGAGGCGAGTCACCTCCGAGTCGCTGGTTCACGTTTAGAGTCAACTGAAGAGAAGTACTATTGTCACTAACATCGATGGATGGGTCGAGAGTGACCTGGTCGACAGTAAGATCAGACTCAAAAGTTGGACCACGTACCTCCTTTCCCCCTCGGTAAACAATGGGGGTCGCCGTGGTATCACACTCTTCGCAGGATGGTCGTCTTTCCTGCATTTTCCCTAGGCTTCCTATGATAAGGACTTGGAATCGAGTGCGACGGGATTGTTGGCGACGGTGTTTGGAGAAAGCTTTAAGCTTTAAGAGTTGATCGATTTCCTTCATCGATCGATGGTTGAGTCGGTTCACCTTCCTTATTTGGCCTCAACATCCTATTTCTTATCGCCGATCAAGCTCAAGCTCGGCATGACATGTAAGTCGGTGGTTTCTCTGGTGTTTTTACCTGCGAGATATCAGCGTGCGTCGCGTTACCCTTTCTCTTCGCACCCCGCTCTTCCCGCTCCCTCTACCAAGGTCCGATTCGAGAGTTGACGAATGTCAACAACATCACTATCATCCGAGTCCTGGCCTGATCGTAATCAGTCTTCTACCAAACGACGGAACCACATACCCACACTATAGTACGGCCCTGGCACACAGGTGTGCATGCAGAGAAGACGAAGCACGCCAGTACATCACAGCCTACAAACAGTCCGAGCACTACCTTTCCACGCCGATCCCCGAGCGCGTGGACATGATCTCAGGTGTCGTACGCACGGCGCTCATGAGCGTGACGAGGACGGACGTCAGGACCCTCGTGCGTCATTTGGCGTGCGTCTACTTGCCCATCTTCTCCCGTCCTATTCTTCTGACCGGATATGTTGAGGAGAGAGCTTCACGAGGATCGCACAGGCCGATGCGCGCCTTAATCGTATTTGGCCTGAAATAAGTCGCCAGGTCGAAGGACGCGTTCGAGCTGCCCTTCCACACGGGCATGGCGGGCAACACGCTCCCAGCCTCCACCCATGCGCTGCGTCTACTTCTACAACCGCCCCGACCTTTGCACACCCTACTCCCGTGCGGGCTGGCTGCGACGCCGGCGACAGAGTGAACAGAATAACGGGTGTTCATTGCTTCGAACTCAAATTCACCTCCCCACTCTCCTGATCCTGCAGCGGTGCACGGTAATGCTCATCATCCAAGCTCGGGCAGGAGGAGAGAGCTCATCGTAAGACATCGAGCTCCGAGTCAGCAAGGGCCTTGACAAGGGCGTCGCGAGGACGAGGTCTCGATCTTGTCCGACGACACAGACGAAGACTGCGCACAAAGCTGCGGCAGGGATAGTTTCGGGGCATTCCTGCATATTTGTTACAAGTACTACGTTACTGTTGTAACCTGGGGTCTGACAATAATCACTTAGAGCCCGTCCGGTGCAAAGTTGATAGAGGTCCAAGACTGGCACGGGACGGGACAGGGATGGACAAGGGGATGGACGTACTAAACGCTAGAACCAAGTCAGAAATAAAAACCATGGTCGCGTCCTCGCGTCCGAGAACGCATCGTGAAACTATCGGCAAAGTGGACAAAGGCCGTGATGAGGCGATGAGTACGGTATGGAAAGGGGGCGATTCAAACAGCGGCCGTGCGAACGTAGACGGGGCAAAGCAATAACCAGCACGCAGGCTTTCTAGTTGATAATGGAAAGAGTATGATAGTATCCATTTGGAAGCAGCGTAAGAGGAGGATTGGTGATCCAAAGACGATAGAAGAATGGGACTGGCAGAAGATACAGTGACCTAGCGCTAAGCGCAGTCGCAATATTTCTCTTTCCAACTCGTACGGGGCAACGACCTCGGCTGGTCCCTGAAAGGCTTGAAAGCCAGCGATGTGCCTGCTCTCTCTCCTATTATCTCCCCAAAACATCCTGGCCCTCACTTGCCCGTGCAAACTTACAACTCGATGGCGTCGAGTTCGGCTCGCTGCCCAGCGGACTCCACCTCGTAGAGCAAGACGTTGTGTACGTCTCCATTGCCCTTATTTTCTTTACCCTGCCTCATCTCTATGGGTCAGGTACAGTACTTCGAAGGACGGCCTGCGGGACGTATGGGTCTTTACCCGGCGTCAGACATCCGAGCGGCCAGCGCGGCTTCTGCCTCGGGATCCTCCTCACGCGTTCCCTCAGCCCTGGTCCTTGGTACTACGTCCCCGCACTCAAAGCCCTCGTGCGCGATCTCCACCCCGATTCCGCTGCCCAGGGCGATAGCAGCCAAGACGTCTGGGAGTCCGCGCGGTGGTTCTTCGAGCTAGGCAAGGCCCGCCTCGCAGATCTGGCGGCGCTGGCGTGTGGAATAGGTGAAGTGAGGAACTAGAATTCGATTTCGACGATGGCGGGGTCGAGGACGTCGGCGATGGGTATAAAGTGAGTTGCCATGCTTAAGAGAGCCTCCAACCGACTCAACCGTGATAGAACTATACGCATGCTTCGCCGACGTTGTACCTTCCCTACTCGCTGCGCGTGCTGGGGCCCTCTTCGCTCACGTTGTGCAAGCGTTCTCGATCCCCGGCGAATACTCATATATACACAGCCGCCCGTCGAAGCGGCATCCTTTCCCTGCCAGGTGGCCGCGGATATGTGTTTCGAAGACCAGACGAACCCCATGATTCAGGGCGAGGGTCCCCGTTAAAGGGAAAGCACAAAGAGGGCATCAACGTCCTCGGCATCGTCACGCCGCACGACATCGACATGCTCGAGCGAGTCGCGGACCGGGCACGGCTGGATAGCGTGTACGACCGATGCGATGTTCCTCGTGAAGCCACAGCACTACGACCCGGTCATCGAACTAATCTCATATGCACCTACCGAGCGTCGCGCGACCGCGCGCCCGGGCTTGCAGCTCGCGATCGAGGAGTCGTGCCGCGCAAGCCGACATACCGCCTCTCCACCATATGCTTCACCTGGAGCGTCGTAACACTGGTACGTGCCCCCCATTTCCAATGTCGCATCTTTAAATCTGGGCACACAGTGGACCGAGCTCGACCGTATACTCCAGCTTGACGCGAATACAAACAGCGTCGCGCGTGCGCATCGTGCATCGTCCCTGGGTGGACTCGTGGGGCGTGTACGAGGACGTATGTGTCGTCTGCGCGAGGCCCTGCTCCGGCTTCTGGCGCAGTGGCAACGGCAATGGAAACAACGGATTCGCGCGACCAGTTCTGGCCGGGTCCCGGCTCGAACGGTCCGGGCGCCGCCGTGTGCGTATGGAGACGGCACTGAGACGGCATCGAAGGGCGCCGGGCGTCATACCGCCCGCAAGACGACGACGACGTGGAAAATACGACTCCAAATCCTCGGTGACGGTGACGTCTGTGTGTGCTGGGGCCCTCCTGTCCCACGCTGTATAAACATATACTCGGTTGCTAGTGAATATTCATATACACGGGACTGCCCGTCGAAGTGGCGTGCTTCCTCTGCCAGGTATGTGTTTCGAGGACCAGACGACCCCCATGACCTAAGGTCAAGGCGCCCCGCAGTTGAAGGGTATGCATAGAGAAGGCATCAACGTGCTCAGCATCGTCACGCTGCACGACATCGACATGCTCGAGGGCGAGTCGCACACCAGCCGCGGCTGGATAGCGTGCACGACCGACTCGGACTTCCCCAAACAAACACAGCACTACGACCTAGTCATTGACCTGACTTCTTGTGCATCGACCGAGGGCCGCGCAACGGGCGCCCGGGCCTGCAGTCCGCTATCAAGGAGCTCGATGCGTGCAGACCGACATACGCCTCTTCACTGTTCGGTTCACCTGAAGCGACCTAAGACTAGTACGTGGCCCCACTGGCATGCACTCAACGTCGTTCGTATCTGAACAGAAGGCAGTAGACCGAGCTCGACGGTATACTCCAGCTCGACGCAGACACAACGGCGTCGCGCGCGCGCATCGCCCCATTCTGGGCGTGGGCGGATCATGGGGCGTGTATGAGAACGTGTGCGTTGTCTGCGCCAGGCTCTGCTCCGGCCTCTGGCGCAGCAGCGATGGCAAAGGAGGTAGTAGATCGCGCGAACAGTGGTCGTGGGTCGGGTCTCTGCGCGAACGATCCGGGCGCCGAGCACATGTGCGTGCGCACGGAGACGTCATCGAAGGGCGCCGGACGTCGTGCCGCCCGCCCGCACGATGACGCGGTCAAATACGACTCCAGCGACGAAGACGACGTCCGCGCGATGGTGGTGCGCAGCCGGTAGACGCGCGCGGCACTCGCTGCTCCAACGTTCCACGCGCAGACGCGCTTCCTCCTCTCCCGCCCCGCCACTGTCCTCCCGTCCACCGTGTCTACCCTCCCGGACGCACAGCTGGCACTGCGCAATTTGCTTTCGCCCGCGCCTAGCCCGCTTAGCAGCTTCGATGCGCGGTTAGTTGAGTGCCTGCAGAGTAGTATGCGGGTGGCGTGCGCGTGTCTGTATGCCGTGGATGGCGCGACTTGCCTGGTGGGCTTGTGGGTGCAGCTGTCGGTGGGCCGGGTGCAGTGTTGTCATCGTAGTCAGGCATGAACGTGCTCACCTTGTCTTATTTGAATGCACGGGTGTGGGACGGGCGGGTGCTCCTGGTACTACAGCAGAGTTGTGCCTGTGGATGTACACCACACTTACAGTGTCGCTTTATCTATCTGTCTCCCTGCCATCATTTATACCCCTGGAAAAAAACCCGCCCCGTGCGTAAATGTCCCGGTCTGATCTGAACGTTGGTCATGTTTAAAACCCGGGGTACGACAATTGATCACGCGCTCCACCAACAATACGAGTATGTCTCTGTCGCTTCGGAGAATCCTCTTAAGAGATGGCAGAAGGGTCTCACGCGA